>JAVJAQ010004590.1:1128739-1152819 GCA_032362365.1 Zygogramma bicolorata
GATGATGAAATTGTAATAATCATTTGGGACTACGTCATTAGGCATTCAACTGATAGTAAACAAATGTTTCTTTTTCATCTAGCAACTGGAAACGATATATTCCATGGAGTATCAGGGATTTTGTTGAAAAGCCAGGTAATAGGGTACAAAAAGGACGACTGAAAGAGCTTCTCTGCGCACTTGGGGAATTACGATCACATTTTTTCTTTCAGTGGTGCTACATGTCCATTCCCAAACTTTTTTTCTTGCATCACATAACAGATTTTTGGCTGGTAATCGTCTTATGAAATCGTTCACAAAGACGAAGACATCTTCCAGAATAATGGGGCCTGCCTTCGTTTTCAAAGATGAAGACAAACAGGCTTTTCATCCTAGCCAGCTGGTATATTCTTGTTATTTATCATTGGACGCAGTCGGAAATTGGCAAATATTTTTTTTTGAAACTTTTTTTGTGGAAACGGATCAGTATCAAAGTTGATGATTAGTGTTTACATGTGATCAGTCTCTTCATTCTATTATTATAAATTGAAGATCATATTCTGTTGACGAAGTTCGGTTCGATGAGTGTACTGATGACTATCGCATGACTTGTCAGAGAATATTTCATTTGATTTGTAATTATTTATTTTAAAACAATTCCAGCGATTGGATTTCTCCTCGGAAAGAAAATCAAATCCCAATTCCAATCTTATATTTCAATAACTTTCGTTTTTTTTCAGACAAAATTAAATTTCGACTCTTCACGACATATAACTATGACAAGAATGACTATAATTGTCCGGAAGTTTCTTGATTTGATCAAAATGAGTGTATGCACGATTCCGAAGCTAAGTATATCGATCCATCTGTTTCATGTATTTATGTGCGTGTATGCATTTCTGATGATTTGAGATTTCCCTCATCTATTTTGATTTTGACTATAAATCGTCACAATTATTATTTTGATGTCCGAAATGATTCCATTCAGAAATTCAATGGCAGACCCGTTATAGGTCTCATAGTAACTTTTGGCAGGACTTGCGAACATAAAACATTTCGAATTATTTACTACTTACGATATAAAAATCCGAATCTGGTGTGTGTAGTATGATCTTCGAAGCTGAAATGCCATCTAGCGGATGATCAAAGACTCAAACTACTCATACACAATTGAGAAGGTTTCAAAGCAATGGTAATAGCAACAATACTCGTGTAGTTTGTTCGAACAAGGGATTTTTTGCTCTCACGTGATAGCTCCCGAACCTTGATGTACTCAATCACAGATTACAAGTTTTATTTCATTCAAGACTAATATATCAAATCGATAATCTTCCAAAACTTGCAAGAATTTGTGTATTCAATATTCTTTTATTAAATCAATTATATTAACCCTTTCGGTAAAATCTCATACTTTGCAGAATCAATGAACAATTTTTTTATTGTTCTATAACTTGAAAGAAATGTATAATATATTCTTTCAACTTTTGAGTTACATACTGTTTTCGTTATATTGTTATCGAGAGGTAATAAAATATTGAGGTCTGAAATAAGTCTTCAATTGATTATAAAGTGACATATGGCGAATTGTATGAGCTATTTGAAACTGGTGCGTTCAATTGAATACAGCATGACTGAAATATCAGTCACAGCAGGATAGATCCTTCAATATTTGGCAAAGCCTTCGCTGGGAAACTCAATAATTTCTATGAAATGGTGAAGGGGCTTCAGGATCGATCAACGACAGACTTTTCCAGTTAGCTGATGTGACGTGTTTGAACTTCCCAGATATGACTGACCACAGTTTTGTGGGAATTCTGTTACGTTCAAGTGACATAACTTTGTATATTCTTACATGTGAAGTTTATTTGTATCGCTACCAAGTTGTCCAGTTAATGCGAATGCGTCTTCTCGAATATTTCTGTGATTTCTGAAAAATGGTGGATGAATACATAATACATACAATGAGTCCGCACCATGTGGAAGTTTTTTTAAAATGAATATAACAGAAATTTGACTTGCATTTATTTTCTGATTTAAAATTGAGTGCAAATGAACTTCAATCCAGTTGCAGCATGCTACGATGAATCTGTCGTAAATTGATATTTGGAAAAATCAGGTTTTATTGGGAATCTGAGAAGTGCCAAACATGAAAGTTGTGGCACATCTTCATTTTTTCAATCTCTATCGATTCGGAAAAAAAGTGATTTAAACCACGCAATTCTGACAGATGCGTTAATATGCAATATTCAGTTTATAATAATAGATTATACCACGAGTCAATAATAATAGTCATTATTGCGAGTAGTATACTCTACTTCATTCACTACTAATTCATTTATCATAAATAAATCATTCTTCAGGTTCATTCATTTCAATATGAATACACAACCACTACCTACGCGATTGACACTGACATTTTGGAGTTTTGTCATATCGTTTCCGTGGTAATATTCAATTCGATACATTTTGTGATAGGACTACAAGAGGAAGTGAAGACTATTACTATCAATCTTTCGTCATTATTCTCAAGATAATGGATATATGGCATTATACTGCAGAATCCGTGAGTAAAATACTTATAGTATGTATTAGTCGTGAATAAAGTAATTTCATTGACCTGTAAACTCAACTAAAGAAATTATACAATATTGGGCAGAGTTCTTTTGGATTTTTCAATTTGATGCCGAACAGATTCAGATTCAACTTAAACATTTCCATATTGCTTCTCATAATTGATGACTCTACTGTATCTGAATCAATTTCACATTGAATTCGAAGAAATAAAGGAGCTCTACACCAAGAAACTGTAATGTCTGGAAGTGTTCATTTTTTCTATGAGCAATTACCAAACAGCTGTTGCAAAATTTCTCATGAACTAGATGTTGCATGTGAATCTTGCACCGTTCAAAAACTTGGGATATGTTTCGTTGAATTTGGTATAGTGGAAGTTGAGAATGATTTGAAAATTCTTTCTGTGCCAATAATCGAAATTTCCAATGAGATCCAATTTTTGAATTTTCTTCGAATGCCAAATTTCAGCACAGCACTTTGCAATCGAACTGCGGCTGCAGTTATTTTTCAAAAAAACTGTATGGTGCGGACATTAATGTTTAATACGAGTCAGATACGTCTGAACAAATCCAGTGAACTCCACTGTCCGTCATCTAGTAGGGCATTCGAAAAAGTATTATTGAAACTTCTATATGTGTAGTTACAACAGCTGTTCACATAGCAGGAATATTTTCTCAAGTAGCGATATTCTTGTTAGCTAGCTGGATGATAAGATACAGGAAAGACGCTATGGACCATCATTTCATACAAAGGACCATGAATATACTCATGGTTATACGTAAACATGCTTCTAGACGGTTATTTTCTTGAAATATAGAGATGGACCGTTTTTCACCGATATACAGACATATACTTCAGATTTTCCAATAATGTAAATAAAATCTACCCTAGGTTATTGATTATATTGAAGGCACTGAATATTCAGAACTAGTTTTCAATGGAATTCAGTAGTGAGCATTACAACATGAAATATCTGAAAATGGCCACTTGAGAACTCGTAGTTGGATATGATAATCGGTGGTGACAATATACTTTCTGTCAATTATTTCCATGAATCCCAAAATCGTTACAACAGTTTTTTGTAGTTATCGAAACCTTGTGTGGAACACTAACAGCTCACTAAAAGTTTACGGATTTTCAATATTCTCTGAGTAAAGAAACTTCGACCTACTCACCTGCTGATAGTCTCCAAACTTCGTCTGATAATCGAACACGTACAAGTAGGAATTTCTATGCTCTGCGGAGTGTAGATCGGCGGTATGCACAACTGGAGCTACGTATTGTGCATCGGACAAAGCTTCGAGGGTTTCGTCCCTAATATTAATCGGATGTTGGACGGGCCTTTCCCAGTCCGTGTATTCATTGACGATGGTCGCCAGGATTTCGGACAAGTGGTAACTGTATGTATTCCTGACGAACGTCCTCAGAATTTTCGATCGTCTATCGGCCTCGATGCCGTATTGGACGTCTTCGCCGTTGAAGGCGAAGTACGCCTCTGCTTTCACGACGCCCAGGAGCAAATCGTATCGGGATAGTTTGGCGATGACCGATTTTCGCAGCAGGACGTTGTTTAGTATGTTGATGGCGTTCTGCGGTTCGGGTTTCGGGGGGATGTTGCTGCTGCCTTCGAGGTCATTGAAGTGGGGGTTGTCGCCACCTGCAGACGAAGGAAAACGCTTAGATGGAGGAAGAATATGCGAGAATCATATATGCAGGAAAAAATTTCACCTACATAAATCGTGATGTAATTTCGTTATAAATATTTCGTTTCTCAACCCTCCGCTAGTAACATGCTTTGACAGGACATACTTACTAAGGTTGGTCTAATTCATTTCAACAGAGGTAGTGTTGGCCACTCATGTTTATTCATTAATTCGAGTAAGTTTGTGTGTTACACAAAAATTGAATGAATACTGTTTCAAAATAAATAGTGATTTGTTCTTCAAAGAGACAATAATTCAGTTAGAAACAAATCGATCCCAATAAAATAGGGTTCTCTAGACGTAAAGCATTCGGCAAAATTTTTGATCTTTTTTACTCATCTGAAAAATTTTGTTGAGACACATTATCAGTATCTACAGTTCTCATATTATCATCCTATAAGTTTTCATCACCGTCACCTATTACTTTCTTTTCATCGGTTTCTACTTCCTCGAAACGTTGTTTTGCTTTATATTCTACCCGGTTTATCTCAATATTATTGAAACTGAATTGTCCACGGGGGTACTGTGCATTTCACAAATCCTAGCAATCTTGCTAACGTCTGTCTTTCAGTTCATTATTGTTTGAAACTAAGTAACCCTTCTCAGATGAAAGAAACCACTCACACACCATATAACTTGAACAATACATAATTTTCTAACATCGAATGGAAATGGCATATAGAACTGGACGAAACAATTTTCAGTGGTTAAAAATAAAGAGTTGAGCACACTCTTGATATTGAAAGCGCTCCTTCTAACCCAAACGGCGCAGAAATGTCAACTGTCAACTGTAGATTTTATTTCATTCAAATCCGAATACTTCAGATTTTGGTATATTCATAGTTGAAAATAATGGAATGAAAAATTAGAGACGTGCAAAGAACAGGGACCTTCGTTCCAGAAAACTGAACGCTCTCCGATGTGAGATATTTCAACTACTTGATACTATTGATTTTTTATAAGATAGAACCTATTAGTATTAATCGATAGCCTTGTCTTATGGGATTCCTCTGATAAACTTTCTGCTATGAATTTATTTCTCTTCTCGCAATACATATATCATCAGGTGATCATTTGATGAAGTATTTTGTTGAAAGCTGTGATGGTTTGTTTGACTGACCTTCCATCATGTCGTTCAAGAACGAATTTGTAGTATATACTTCGAAAGATATACTTGCGGATTCAAACAATTGAACACAACTGCACAGTAATGAGTTTTCTAAACTGTGATTGACCACTATGATGGACTATTTTTCACCAAGAAATACGTAAAGTATATTACTCATCATTAGAGTATGTGTACTTTTTTGGGTGAAAAAAGGCATTTGGATCTCCTCGGATACCTACTTTCTATAATTACATCCTCTGTCACAAGAGACAAGTCTTAATCCAAAATGAGGAAGAAACTTTCAAAAAATTATTGATTTCATGACTTACGAGTTCTCATGAGTATGTTTATATTTGAATAAGAGTATAAAATATATTCTTGAAAGGTTCCACTGAATAATCAATCGATATCTATTTACCAATGTTTCCATAATGGTTCGGTCAGACAGTTCTTTCATATTCATAGAAAATTCGAACACTGATTCCCAGCTGTGAAATATCGATTTTGTTATTATTGAATTGTGATCCTGATTGTATTCAATTCACGAACCCCATATTTAGTGACTTCAAGTGATAATTGATCGACTCATATTTTTTTCATTGAGTTAGTAATGTCCATTTAGCAAACCCATTAGCACAATCAATGGCCAATGCACCAACTGACATGCATAATTGACATGGGAGTATATAGTTCTCCAATTAGATTTCCGTAGTAGGTATCCCGTTCCGAAAAATGAATGAAATGACAAATGATATATTCTACTTCCGTTGCGTTTGAATCGGAAACACATGCAGCAGGTCATATACATATATCAGATCCTAGCTTGCATGAAATTTTTCATTGAATTGGACACTTGTTACTCATGTTTCACAATGCGTCATAATGTTTCAAATTATTTGCACCCTGAATATGAAAAAGGAGGATCAACACTAAGAATTTCTGAGCCGCTTTCTGATTGAAACATATTGATACAACATATTTCGAATATTTTTTCACCACAATTACCACTTCCAGTTTATGTCTGTATAATGTTTGTTTGAATGTGATTGAGAATGTTTCTGAGTGATATCGGATCCAATTCTCATTGTCAGTATAATTCACTCAAGAGAACTATGTCAATAAACCCGTCAGATTGTATGAATATCAAATGAATGATCAGTTTGGATCTCAAATAATCACCAGACTAGATTCTTTATTTGAGAGACGATGATTGCTAGTAAGAACCATATTCTAGTTGGAAAAGCAAAGCAAAATGAATTGATGATCTCAAACTCAAGTCATGAAGATAGTTCATCGCCCATGAATTTTAAAATAACCAATTAAACTTTTCTGAGGAGCCGATAACCAGATTGGAAGTGGTCTGTATCAGAAGTCACCATGAAACACGTTATTCACATGAAAACCACATTGAGAAAATGCAAGACACTGATCACACCGATTTTGAATAGGAGACCACAACTTCCAAATACTACAATTCCAAAGATATATTGTTCACCAATAATACATAAAAATAAATGCGACCAATCCTGATACCACAAGCTCTGGACTGTTTGAGGTTTCTTTTAAAATCGACTAACTTGGCAAATTACACTGTTGCAGAATACATTCAACTCATCAAGCTTCCTATGGATCAAATTTGTTTTTTCACAACTATAACACAAAGTTGCTCTTGATAGAACAAATGAGGTACATAGTTTGTCTTCAGTTGCATTCCCTTAGCTGATATGAACATGACTACATTATGTTACAGTTGGAGTTATCATTTCACAATGAATCAGATCTCTCATGAAATGTCAAATTTCAAGCAGTGACAGCTCTATTTATTCATTTGATTGTACCTGAATTAAAATTCTGAATGACATTATATTTGAAGTTCATTCCATTTTTTGCATTAATTTCTCGATTATCTGCTATAGCCGTGGAAAAAGTATAGTGTATAACTCGCATGGAATGCTAATTTCCCACTCGTATGGAAAATGAGTATCATTACTTGGTCGTTAAATAATATACGATTTCAATTTGATGGTCCCATTTATAGCGAACCTATCTGTTCATGGATAGGTTTGATAGGGATGCTAGAGAAAAACTCAGTTACATTTCCAGGGTCTGGATCAGATATGTTGATGAGATATTCATCGTGGTGGATACAAGGATAACCGAGGTTGAGAATAACCTTTAAGCACTAAACAGCAGTTGTAGGAGTGGAATTTACGTATGATAAAAAAAATTGTTTCCATTTTGAAATGTATTGTTCATAAGAACACAATGGAATATAGTTTGATATTTTCAAGAGAGACCCGAACACGCTCATGTACAATTCCTAACGACTCGAATTATTGTCTACGACATAAAATGGCAGCACTGCAATATCATCTCCATAGGTTGAGGATATTTCCTTCGAAGTAAGATAAGTACGGCAATGAAAAGAGACAGTGAACGGTTTCGACTCAGATATAGTTCTAAAATTGTTCTAAAATTGTTCGTTTTCGTTAACCAGCTGACGAACGTCAACCCTCAGAAGTCGAAACTTGTGCGAGCAATGGATCAACGAGGCCTTACCTTTTAACGTGCGATTACCCAGCACGGTGGCCCGGCGAGGATTCGAACCCCGGCCTTCCGCTTGATAGGCAGATATGCTAACCACTACACTACCGAGATGAGATAGTTAGAAAATGTAAACGCTGCGTGAAGCTTGGACCGAAGGCATCACATGTACTTATCCTTGGGGTGGTGCATGAAGGATCGAGATCAAGATTGAGATGTCATTATGCAGAAGAATGTTTTTCGAACGCAAAACAAACATTTTGCAGCCGTAACAGAGGCCGCAAACATGTGATTTTCGAGCTCTACGAGATTTTTTTTAACGATTTCTCAAATCTGATCTCTATATTGCCAGGAGGAGTTCAATTTCCTGCGAATCTCAATAATTTCATAGGAAGAAAAAACTGTTAAGTCACATACCATTACTCATCAGTCACTCATTCATTTACCCCTGTTCTTACAAAATGAATACGGATCCGTGGAGAAAATATATCTCCAAGGGCAAAATGGCTTCACTGACTATATTTGGATATCATGATTTCCGATTGCTCATGTGTGACATTTTTTCCAAACACTTGGGCATACATTTAACCTATATCAATGCATGTACGACCCAAGATTGGAAAATATATTTCTCCACTTGTGTGAAACATAGTCTCAACATCATAAAATATCCCTAATGCCAATCTGTGCTGTCTGATTACATTGGTATAATAGCCGCTGAGGATTTTTCAAACCTTATTGTTTCGAAATGTCAAGGTGAACAGATGATATTTGCATTTTATTCATTATCCGATATCACGTGCATCTCCCATAATTCGTCGTCAGCTGGTATATGCACGATGTTCACGGAGGAATGCAAACTATAAATCGCCAATCGAGCATAATACACCACGGTGAACATCGAAACTACTATTAGCTAATTAACTGGCCTTGTATAATCGTTCGTTACAAGGATTTCAACAGGATTAGACAATTAGACCTTTATAACGTATGTGCGGACTCGGTTTGAAATTGGTAATTAACAATTTCGTTTGCCGTTTCGGAGGCGAGGAAAGTGATTGTGTTGTTTTGCTTGCATTGCATTTAGCCATTCAACTGTTCAGGTGGATCATTTGCCTGTTCGGAACGATATTGTACAAAATGATTAATGAACCATATAGCATTATAAAATTCAGTGTATTTTCTGAAAGATCTTGGATTGAATATGTCGTATAATTCGAAGGAACCTTTTTCATCTTGAAATACAATGCACATGAATTGTAACATTGGGGGAAAAATTCATTGGAAATCAATAACCAGGCGTTACCGAAGCACTGGATTTGCAAAAGAATCTACGACGAAATGTTTACACGAGAAAGAACTCAGAGTACTGCTGCCCGCTAAGTCAACACATTCTTGTGTTTCAGGCAGGAATTAATGCAATTTCATTGATTTCAAGGAAAACATGATGTCAAACGGAACGGAAACATCGATATTTCATCGGATGGGTTAGCCTCACATAGGGTATTGGCCATCCAGACTGGTATAAGAACACCGTCTCTGACAAACCATAAGAGATCAACCCACATTAGGGAATCGAAGCCAGTGAGAAAGCTATTGAGCTTGCTGAACGGAACCAAAGGCAATAGTGAGAGTACCGAAAACGGTGCTAAAGAAAATATGAAAATCATTATGAATGTTTACCCAGGAGCGTCCTCGGGAAGATTCATGAGATGACTAGTGACAGTACACTACCTCTTCAGAAGACACCTCAACAAGATAGAATGATATAATGAAAATTGAAATTGCAGGCAATGAAAGGAAGGGATGGAGACAGCACGCCATTATGCGAAAGTTAGACTTGAAGAAAAAGTATTATTGGACAAGCAGCTCTGAGTCCAGAAGAATATTCCACACATCAACAATCAACTTTCATGGTCCTATTAGTTTGCTGATATGAAATTAAAGCGTAATGAGTGGGAGGATTGGTTTCTCAATCAGCCAGCTGAGACATTCGACTGATTGTTCCAAACCCATCATGACATCTTCATGTTTCAACAGATGGTCAGTAAACTTGCCCTCAGAGATTGATGCATTTTGACTTGAGAGAAAGATTAAGTCAGACGACTTTTATAAACAACTATTGGGAATCACTTTTACATTGTTCAATGTACGATGAAAGGAAATCCCTCATGGAAAAGACAAGGTTGGCAGTTCTCCGAGCTCATTTTTTATCAATCATTCATAACTAACAGTAATCAATTTCGTGCATACGAATCCGACGTCATAATTTGAAATATTAAAAAGATTTGTAGCAGGACCAAATATGTCAATGGTAGTTGTATGCAGTGGAAAACATAATTTCATTTCACCTAACCTAACCAGTCTTTGAGCAATATTCATTATATAATTGAAATTTCAATACATTATTGAATTATTATTGGGGACAGAATTCCTACTTCTCCTTGCTGAGAGTTTGAGGAGATACTGTGTAATTCTGTCCAGTGCTACTAGTAAGTATTGGAAAAGGAGAATGTTTCACAAAGTGCCTTATAGCGAGTAAGCTAGATAGGTTATTGATTCCATAATATTTTCAAAAGGGTTTAGGATAATGTCAGTTCGAGTCGAAACGAAATTTTCGGAGAAATACTATTTCATAGAGTAACAGTAAAATTCGTTTGCAAGAAAATGTTATCAGGAAGCAATCAAGATGGTATCATTATCCGTGAACCCATTGCCATTTTGTGAAGGTTGTGATTGCACAGTAAGCAATAATAGTTATTTATGATATAAGTGTTAAAAGTACATTTTCAAGGCACGCATGTAAAGGTTTGCAGAATGAGCGAAGCGAATTCTGCAATTCACATGAGTGCCTTAAAAGGTACTTCTAACACGTATATCATACAATATTTTTTTTACAAACGTTCAAATGAAGTAATTATACAGTTTGAATAAAATTTTAACGGTGCAGCGAACATTACCAACAACATCAATCCAACAACAAACATCCGAAGAAATTGTGGCATCAACTTCGACTGGAAATTCAATTATTTCTACGCATCATTTTTCCTTAGCCATGGAAAATGGTAAAACAGCAGTGCAAGAAATTAATTTGTCGAATTGCACAAATTGTACTATTAATGTTAATAAATAAAATCTAAATATTTTGACGTTTGCTTTCAAAATCTGACAATTCACTTTTGACAGCAGTGCCATAAACATTTTAAGGCACTCAGTGCCTTAAAGTGACATTTTTAAGGCTTCTATGGAGTGCTAAAAATGGCATTTTTAACACGTTTGTAGGAAAATAAATTTCCACACCAACGAATATGAAATATGTATACATCAGGTTTTGATCAGTTGAAAAACAATCTATACTCGTTCAATCGGGGTTATTCATTGATTAATAACGCAAATATGGATTCTATTGCGGGAGAAGATGTTGCTAGACTTTTGGAACCTTTCTAGTTCTCACAACATGTTCTGCCCATTGATAAATCGACCATCACGTTCGATCCTACGGAGGAAAACGTGGAAAAGAGAAATTGTTGCTCACTGCTTGATGCAGACATTCATGAATGATATTCTTTATGTTCAGTCAGGATGGGGCATAAGAAAGTATAGTGGATTTGAACAGGTTTGGCTGAGTGGGCAGAAGCGGTGATATATTAAAGTTCCCCCTCCTCACGTTGCTGTTTGAAAACGACCTAGACGAAGGATATTAAATTTGTGGTTTTGTCGTCGAGACAAACAGCTGCCAGAATACAGAGGATACTGGAGTGTGTGTAGTGTTAGGTAGTCTCAATGTGAATTCATTTGCGTGAGGTCTATTTGTCAAATACATGAAACGAACCAATAGATTATAGGTTTTTCAGGTTCCTACAGTACAGTTGAAACAAATACTTGCTCTAGAGCGCAGCAGCAGTCAGAAACATTAGCGATACTTTGTCCTTGCGCACTCGTGAGAGTGATCAAGAAGTGAAATATAATGATTGCACTGTTTGATTGTCGGGGGTTATATCCCGAGTGCACCAAGTTTATTCGGTTAAAATGTGTGCTGCACTTCCATGATTCTCGAAATTTTGCTTAGCAAATGACTTGAGTGTATGATAATTTGATAAAATTCCGAGAACGCAGGTCGAGGGATTTTATTTTAAATTATTATACACGAAAGCATTTGCTTGAAAGCAAAATTTTGAAAATCATGGAAATGCACGCATTTTGGTCGATTGAACTTGGTGAAGGAGGGATATATGTTCAGATTATTTCCAGAAAACATGTAAACTCAGGAAACATCAAAATCGAACACAGGAACAATATAGTACCAGAGATAGTACCTAAAAAGTGATCCAAACGCCCGGTTTATTTCGAACATTTTAATCGGTTAAAAGGTCTAGTGCATTTAATCGCTGTAAAACTCTGTAAAAGCAGTCTAGCCTTCAACTGTTTCATCGTTTATTCACATTGAGGGAAATAATCATTATTATGTGGTGGATGGATTTTTTCTTTGTAGTTTATTTGGGGTCTTAATCTAACACAATCTGAAAAATTTAAAATTAATACTGAAATATATACTACCACTCTTGAAAGACATGCAAATACTCAAATTTTTGTAATTTAGAAAAAAAGAATCTGACAACAATACAGAAAAGAAAAATTGTGAAAATTTTTTGATAAGTATTAGTTCTTGTATTTTTTCGATAGGAACATTCGAGATATAAGGGAAGTTGCTGACTTATAAAGCATGTTCCATTCAGAGGGAACGCAGCAACTTATCGGGGTAGATTCAAAATCTGCCCTTCTACACTTGTATAGATTCCAATATTAATTCTTATTTCTTCATATTGTGGTAGGTTGAGAACCCCAAAAAAACGAAGAAATAATAGTTGTGAAAAACGTTATGAAATAAGGAATTTGCTTGGATATGATTCGAAAATTGAATACCCCTATCTCTTCGGAAACAACCATTTAGTACCTATCGATATGGATTTTTGCTATCTAACGTATACGAACAACATCTTCCGAAGAAAAAAATACTCCAGTCATTCGTTCCTGATCTCTTCGGAAACAACGATTTAGTAAATATCGATTTGGATTTTTGCTATCTAACGTATACGAACATCTTTCGAAGAAAAAAATACTCCAGTCATTCATTCTCGATCAATGATAGGTGAAAACATAACTGATACGCTACGAAACTTCAGCATTTCAGAGAGAGTTCAGAGAGTTCAATCGGCGATCTTCAATTAGCGAATTCACCATAAGCGTTCGCGTAATAGAAATAATGTGAATGTAAATACCCGGAGGTCTTCCGATAATCCGCTGATGCATGGGGATGATTAGCTAAGCTTCCGGAATATGTTGATCGATAAAACAGTTCAACAGTCATCTGGGGTCTATTAGAACTACTCGTTCAACATATTGCTGTTAATGGAATAGGAGTAAGTTCTGTTCATGACATCTTTATATCAAGAGCCATCGACTTTGATCTGCAAGTAAGCCTTAATTCTAACTCCCTACCCAATACCTCAGGAGCAACAGAGCAATTCGTGTGACCGTCAAACATGAAACATGTTTTTCGAAACGACAGTAAGAAATTCCAAAGAGAAAAATTCAGCCCCAAATCTCTCGTTAATTGGCCATAGATAGAGTTTTAAATTCCATTTCCGAAAGAAAATGTTCGAGATTCCAGTTTGGAGTTAGTTGAGGAGTATGTATAATTGTTTATTGAGTTTTCCTCAGATAGTTTTACAGTCGATAACATTTGCCAGTCCATTCGATCCCCCTGAGACCTTCGTCCATCTGAGCATGGATAACAGAGATGAGAGGCAAAGAACAAATATAAATCATCTCAAGATTCCCAATTTCTGGAAAGCCTTTCGGGATTAATTTCCATATACCGTTGGGCTGTAGCATAACTGTTGCTAAGGTTTTCATTATGAATTTTCATCGCGTCCCGTTTTTATTCAGCAGAAAACATCATAAACTCAAAGTTATACAAATATGACAAATGCCAAAATTTTATCGGTTATTCAGTATCACTACTTTTGTTCGGGTTGGATGGCCGTTGTATTTGGAATTTCTTCCTGAACTTCAGCCACTCGCGCCAGCGAAACGTCAGCAAGAAATTCTAAAAAACGACGGCCTTCAGAACCGAACAAAAGTAGTGATACTCATAACCTCGGCCGCGAAAGCCTTAACCATTTTGTCATTTTCGAAAATTGTTCTACTGAGATCTCATCGGTATTAAACATGGTAACTAAAGACATCAGCAACTTATAGGTAAGTATTATTTATAGTAACTAACGAAAATATGGTGTTATGATCTTTTTATCTTAAAAAATCAGTTATGGTGCATAGAGAAACGTGGGTATTGGCTTCCGTTCGACCTGTTGACAGATGGATAGCAAAATTGGACCAATAAGATGGTTTGCAAGATCGCCAGAACTTGATATTTTCTATTATTTTCTATGGGGGACATTGAAATTAGGATTTAGGCTGGCAGAGAAATATAAAATGAGGAAGACTCGAGAAACAGCTTTTTGAATGCTTCCGCAATAATACTGCGAAGGAGTGTATTGAGGGTATTGAAAAATATGAAAAACGAGTTCAAAACTATGTTGGAATAGAAGGACACCAATTGGAACATTTATTGCGCCATAAATTTTTTTGTGCATATACTTAAATTGCTTTGTTTCAATTTCAATTAAAATTATACTGTTCTTTTTGAATGTAATCATTGTTATCATTTCTTCTCCAGCTCATCAAAAAATATATAATCTGATCTTGTTGTATATATGTTTCAAATAATAATAGAAGGTATTGCCATTCGGAGTTCATTGTAGAAAACGCTCGAAGAGCATTGAAAATGTGAAGAAATATGAATTGGTCCCTAAAAATGAAACAACTATTTCAGAACAACACTACGGTACATGGAGAGACGTGAAAGGTGCTATTGTATTTTTATTTTACTCAGTCAACCAATTTCCAGGGCCGTGATTTGAAAGGGAATAATTCACCTAGTTAAAATAAAATATTACCGTAACATCTCGAAATATCAAATTAAATTTAATTTCTCAAGCTAACGCTACCCGCTATTGCAATACTTTGAGTTGAGTCGTCCGTTCTGCAGTTGTGATCTTCCTGAAAGAGTTTTTTATGAAGTGTTAATATTCATGTTCTTGTGACGTGATTGATGGGACCGATGCAGCTGAAATTGCGCAAATGGTGAGAGACGATTTTCACAGTTCAAGAAATTGAAACAGGTTCTTCTTCATATGATATATTTTGATGTTTTCTATTTTGTTATCGAAATTTTGTCTCCTTTCAGTCATTGATACTCCCAACCACTTTCTGCAACTATGTATAGTATAACTCCGCCATGAGAAAAAAACATTCAGTGATACCTGTGTATCATGAATGAATATGAATAATTAAAGGTATATAATATAAATCATCAACCTAATATATCACCAATATATTGCATCAACATTACTGTTTCTATCATGTAACAGTCGTACATTTCATACTGAAGGTTCATCTGACAATAATGTAACATTTTGATGTGATTGTGTGGTCAAGGTTTCAGCGTATTAATCATTGGGATCTCTACTAACGAAATACTGTTGGTTGTTTACGATGCATCCCGCTTTGGTATCCTTCTGAATAACATTCTTATATTATCTCCGAGTACATCTGTTATCTGTTTGTTCTCCTGTTCATACGCAAACTGTTGTGAAGATTGGCAGCTCCACTTGCGGAAAGGAATGATAAACAATGCTTGACTTGGTCTAGTTCCATCTATAGATGGCGAAGCCGAGAGAGCTGCTAGTGGTCAACAAAACTCAATTTCGGGCATAAGTGCTAGTTTAATTGAAACACATTGCGTTGCTGTTCGTACAACGTTTTCTAACAGTCCGTACGTAAATTGCAAAAACTTCTGGTGCCCTTTGCTTCAGAGAAGAAATTGGTCTGGAACTGCTCGTACATGTAGATTGACGTTACAAGAATACTGTCTGAACTGAGTGAAGAGCCGAGGTTAGATTTCATATCTTTCAATTAATGCCTGTGGGATTCTTCAGAATTACGTTAAGCAATATTGGAGATTTTCCAAATGATACCTCACGAGTTCAAACACAAATGTTCAATCTCACATTACAGGAGACAGAATTGAAACTGTTACATAGAGTTGAAAACTTTATAGTGAAATGATGTTAAAGACTACATCCAGAGATAAAGAGGAAATAGAAAGGTAACTGAAATGATAAAAGAGAGTTCATTGAATCGAAGTTTCAAATTTGAGAATTATCCCTTTTTTACGATTGCTAGTGGTTATAATCAGTTACTTGTATTGATGGCCACAACATTTCAGGTACAAAGGAAACAAGCAAAATAAGCCGCCATAGCGTCATTTGTCCATAGAGGTGATATCAACCAAAAATATATCCGAATGGTTTAGGAAATATATTTCATACATATCAGTTAGTGGGTACACTTGAAGACTTTTCATTAATAAAATCATCTTGAACAATTCTTTCAGGTCAGTCTCAACGTACCTACACAATAAGTAAACGAACTTACACCAATCAGAAAGCAACTACTTCTCTGGCTTATACCACAAAGGCCGTTGGTTCATATCTGAAATATTTCTCGGAAATATTGATTAATTTTCTACTAGCTCACCTCTGGGCATAATTGTATTGTGATTCGAATCATTAAAGACTCTCAAATTGAGAATTTATGAATATCAGTTCGTCAGTAGTAGAAAAACGTGTCACGTTTTGTGAACCTTTTCTACAGAAAAGTATAAGCATTTTGAAAATGTATTATGAGTTTGATTATCTTCGGTTAATATTTTTGAAAAGGCAAATTACGAAAGAACACCAAGGAATTACAAATAACATGTTGGTATCACTGGATACGTAAATATTCGTCCTTGTATTTTCTTGAAAGGCACATTTCAGAAATACGAGAAGTTGCTGATTGTAAAACATGTTCCTTTCAAAAGGAACTGTTTTTATTAAATTAACGCAGCAACATATCGTGGTGGATCGAAAATCCGCCTTTCTACACTTGTATAGATAACAATATTAATTCTCAATTTTCCAGATTGTGGTAGGCGAAGAACCCAAAAAAGCTACGAAGAAATGATGCTAGTGAAAAACGTGATGAAATAAGGAGTTTGCTTGGATATGATTAGATAATTGGAAACAATGATTCAGTACCTATCGATTTGAACTTTTTTGCTATCCAATATATACAAACAACATAAATGCTAGATGAAAATATAATTGATGAGCCACGAAACTTGAGCATTTCTGATCGTTCAGAAAGTTCCCTCGACGATCTCCAATTGAAGAAATCACCATCAACTTTCGCGTTATAGAATTTATATGGATGTAAATACCCGGAGGTCATGCGATAGAATACACCGATCCATGTTATCACTGGATAGGTACTTTCATATGGACGGGGAAGTCAGATTGATATATAGGGTGTCCCATTCGAAAGTACTGCATGATCTTCAACTGAAGTTGTCGAAAATCAAAATAAAATTTGAACCTTTACGTATAAATACGAGATAAATGTTTCTCAGACCATTACATGCTACTTTTTCCTTTACGCCGCTTGACAAACATTTAAATTTCTGAGTTCTCTCAGTTGATGATAAATATCAAACTTTCCATTGAAACACTGAAATACTTTCATTCAAAAATGGGATTGAGGTCAACGTTATGCGTCTGTAGGCATATAAAGGTTCAATGCTCCAATCTCATTCCGCTCCTGAATGTATACCTTCCTATACCGCTGAAAGCTCTACTGACCATTCCACGATTATGAACCCATTAACACCTTACGGGTACGTGGGCAATATTGAAATTGGATTGTTTCCTCCACAATCGAGCTGCACATGTTATAACGAGAACTCATAACAGTTATGTTATTGCACAACAGGTGCTCGTCCCTGCTGGTAGGGTGTAGATTAACTTTATAAAGACTACGAGAAAAGCAAATAATAGTGATTTCTTGAGATTTTCAAATTATCACATGTGTTCTCACTCTCATTTGTGGTGTGTGTCTGTCCATGCTTTTGTTTCAATATCCATTCCATAATCGAGTGTACTTTTTGAAGCAGTGATGTTTTTTTTTAAAGATTCCAGAGAAGTGGTATTATTGAATACCCAGAAAAATAATATTCACAAAATATTATTTTTGTCATACATCAAGATAATTTGATATCCTCCTTAGAAATTATTTCAGTTGATCGAACAGTTTGTCATATTTCATTTCGATAGAAACGTAGGAACACGAAAGGAAACAAGCAAATCGCTCCGAATCACTTCAGCTCTATCGTGTTTCCACTCCGAACGTAATTTTTTCCTCAATTCACTATCTCGGAAATGAGTGTACATAGAATGATTGATTCAATGTGGGAAGAATTATTTTATTTGAAATTTTTCCTCGTCGATCACCACAAAAGAGAAACATGCAGTTGGTGAACCCTTTCAATTTTCTAATTCAAGGTATCGAGGGATCGGTCTCAATTTTTTGAGTAAAGACATTATGAGGTTTCAAAGACCTAGAAGTTATATAATATCCCTATTCCGACAATTTCGTCATGTTTTAAATGGTATCCATCTTCCCCATTTGAATGACAATATACCAGTCGTAGTAGATTATTCGAGAACCGTCCTCAAGTGAGTTATTTTTCTACAATTCTTCAACATTATTATTAACCAAATCAAAATATCTGCTTTAGATTATATTTGCCAAAATGACACGAATTCAGCCCACCATCCTCACCCCTTCACCAACTTCTCAATTATTTCTGTGGCGTAGCAAGATCCCGCAAAGTAACAAGAATAAGAATACAAGTTTGTTCCTAATTTTGATAAAAAATATTATTCAATCATTTTCAAGAAACCAAATTGTCTCCTGAATGAAATTTTCAGTAGGACGAGTAATTTTTTCTGTCAGTTTTTTGGGTTAATTTGCTGGAAGGCAACCAAACTCGAATCATAAATGTCAAGTTTTCGACAAAAAAAAGCTCGAGTGTAATTCGGTACGACAATTTAATGAATACAGTTTAGTTTATTCAATTCAACGGAAAAGTACAATTGTAAAAAATTCTTATATTTCATTTTCACATATCAGATATACTATTTGACAACGCAAGTGAAAAAATGACAAAGACCCCGTCGAAGATTTGTTTACAATTCTGGTTGCCATGCTTTCAAGAGTTACGTTCCGTTTTGTCGCTGAAAAACTTAGGGCAGAGTTTTTTCGCTGACATAATGACAAAATCACGGCAGCTTATGGGATATTTCATACATGAGTTAAATTATCGATATAAAAACTGATATTATATCAGTATCAGTCTTCTTCCACTGAAATGCTAACCTTGTCAGTAAAACGCGGGTCGAGTGTTAATATTATCAGCTTTTTGTTGGGGTAATTGATCTCTAGAAGTTTCATTTTTCACACCGAAAGCTTCAATCTCATCGTTCATACTTGAACAGTAAATGAAAGTTCTGAATGAATTATTCTTCACTTCAATAAGCATATGAAATATCCCCTATGTGATTTCATTCTACGAGTAAAGACTTTTGTTTTACATTTCGTAACTGAGTTATATGAGTAGGCCATTATATAATTGATTATAGAAGGTAAGGCGTTTTCAAAATTACAGCTTATCCAAACGGCACGAACTCAGATACTTTTCCAGTTGTACACTGGTAGTGCAGATCATGACGAAAGAAAAAAAAACCTTCTAGAAATAAATTTCAATACAGTGAACACATATAATACGTGTTTTTTATCTTAGTATACTTCACAGAGATTGCTAGGCATATACGTTATCACTTCTGTGACAAGATTGATTTGATAAGCTGTACATTGTTTGAGAGGTCTCGCCATATAGAATTTTCCTCTGAAATTGGTTATAATCCCGATTAACTCAAAGGTTGTTTTGCTTACCGGCCACTTCCGTATACACAAAAACTATAAGCGGATTGTTTATAGTTGATAGTTAATAGTTAACAGTTTCGTTAGGATTGGCAGTCATACTGCTGCTATCTGTGGTTGAGGATGGGCTTGGGATGGACTCCATTCGAGCCCAAGTAGCTTGTTTTCTCTCTGAACTTCATATATAACTTTTTTGAATTTGGATATTCGAAATAATTGCAATCACAAATCCATTACCAGACCAGATTTGGGTCTCATCAGTGTTACTCAGCAGCAATTGCTAAAGTAATGATTCAAAATTGTCGGTCCACCCGGAACAAAAACCTGTACACTCGTTTTCATATGGTGTTTACCTTAAGGAGAACGTCATGCATTGGAATTGACCAAAGAATCAAACTCCAATCCCAAAAACTGATGAAGATTCCTACATCTCAGTCGAACAGTCGCAATCGTATTCTATCAAAGGAAATGAAAAATTGACCAAAGAAAGTACTGCGGTATCACTTATGATTCTCATGAACAGTGTGTTTACGAAACCGCCAAACGTCTTTTGCTTTACAATAGCTTATTCAATAAAACATTGTTAGTGAGAATTGTACAAAAACTGTAGTAGGTTTTTGTTAACTATGGATTTTCTTGGCGTATTGACAAATTTATTTCGATATGAAAAATTGATATATAACAGATATACTTATCGCAAGAGTTGCTTTGGCGAATGAAATGATTTAGCTTATCGAAATTCTGATATGTGTCGAGGTTGCAGACTGAATACGATTTTTGCTTATGACGGACTGATCGACGGTGATAGCTTATAGCAACGGTGTACCCGTTGTTGATTTTGGTCAATTTCTGTGGCTGGAGCTTGAGTATTTGGCCCTCAACATATTTCTTCCATTTTCAAATCAATGAGACCTGGAATGATTTTTTCAAACTCCTCACTACATAATCTAATTTTTTTTTAAGTATTCATTACAATTGATTCATTCAATATAAATATGAATGGAACGTTTACAGTTTTCCAATATCCAATATCAACTGGAAAACAAGTACTCGAAACTTGAAATATAAAAGAAAGCATTGATACTATTTGATCAATAACATTCTTTCAGAATTCAACTGAGACTCGACATACCGCTCTCACCTGGAGGCTCTCCAGTGTCGATCACCACCCCGTCGACGCTGGGGCCGAACGCGAAGGCAAACTCCGGCTGGTGCAGGATCGGCGTCGACATCAGCAGCTCCAGAGGTTTCTCTCGAAGGCACTTGAGCAGATGCGGGTGCGGCAGTTCCGGGGAGCAGTTGGCGTGGACAGCCACCTGGGCGGCGTATCTCGAAGGCTCCTGCACAAGAGCCCATGGGGACAGGGCGGAGCCAGACATCAGGATTGCTCGATGGAAGAGAACACCTGGAAAGAAGAGGTCGGTTCGGTTTGAGCAGTCCGAAATACTGGCAACGAAATTATAATAAAAGTCTTTAATTGTGGCAAATAAATGATATGAGTGGTAATAATATTAATCGTCATGATAATCAATCATTTATCACGCAAGACACCATGAGCGTAATGGCAGGGATTCATTATCGCAAGACATTTGATACAACTGTTAATGAACTCTTCATGCATTTGTTCAGTTGCCTTGCTGTACTCAATAGTGCAATGAATCGAACAATCAATTCCATTTCGGATAACTCAATACACCAGGTCAAATCAAAGTTCAAACATACCACGCTTTCCTCAAAAGGGCAGTGTTTCAGAGTGATCTCTTCCAGTCCTGGCCTTTCTTCCACCAAATTGCAAATCATCTTATGACTGAAAGACACGAATGAGTACAGTCATGATTATGATGTGTTGCATTTGAAGATGAAAGTACTGCTGGAGGACTCGCACATATTTCTGTAGTCAGTACTCGATTTTTCAAAATACTCATTGTACTCGAGACCGAAGAAAAGAAAAAACGAGTACACTTTTACTCGGATCGCTTTTGCCAGTGTGGCATGAATCGGCTTGAATCGAAAGCGTTCAGTTCTCAGACTCTCGGTACTCGTTGTTCAATGATCTGAAAATTCTGAATTCAAGGAACTGTGGTTATCAAGGACAGAGATACAGATAGTTATCATTTGTGAAGGTTAACTCAGATGACGGCAACAGGGTCGTACTGGTGTTCAAATTTGGTTTGGAAAAAAACGAATAATGAACTGAAATATATTCATTCGTGGAATGTTTGATCATGAATTATAAACAAAATTCACAGTAAGAGAGATATACTTAACGCGATAACGTAGTGCATGAAAATTTTCTGAGTAACCTGATTTTGTTGAAAGATATTGAAAAATGTCTGTCATTCACGAGTTCTGGGGTGAGGACCATTGGGGGTAGTCCGTTCGTGACTTTGTAGCAAAACAAAAGACTTCTGCATGAAAGTTATTCAAAGCAATTGATTTGTTTAGTCAATCACAAAAATTTGGATTATTTTAAATATTCACTTGAAATGTTATCAAAGAAAAACAATTTCCAATTCGTAACTTTGAGGGCCCGAAACTTGGTAACGAAGGCTCTAAGGAAAAAAGTTATCTGAAATACTAGTGATATTTTGACCCCACCTATACATTTCCTAAGGGAAAAGAGAAACTCAAGGGACACTTTGTATAAAAGTACAGAGACGGATTCCTGAAACTCTTCTATCGGTTTTGTAAATTCACTATTTATATTCCAACATGAAAATGAAACTATCAATTGTATTGGACAAACGGTATTTCTTCTCATGAAATATCTGTTTTGAAAATCTAGTCTGATTCTCACTCGATTTCGATTCCATTGTTGAAAAAACAATGTCAGTTTATTTTCTATTCATATTCTAGAATCCAAGGTATTGAATGTGTCGAAGACCAAGAAAGATTTTCAGAATATAATCCAGGATTTTCCAGAAATAAATTCCTTATAAGAGTGTCAGTCGAATATAACCACGTCGGATGAGAGCTATGTAAGGAATCATGTTTGCGAAACATCTCGATGTATACTACTCGAACTTTGTAATATTCGCCGCCTTCACAGACAACTTTTGAAAGTGTTCTCTGAGTTCTGATACAGGAGTTTAACGATATTATAACTTGGATGTTTGTATAAGTTAGAGTAGAATCATTTGGGAATATCATTCAACTCCATCGAAGTTTCTGATTCTGAAATATATCTATTTTGCAAACCAGTGAACGTGAGACGCTTCAATATTTAATTTCGGATTTTCACAAATGTTTCGCCAAGAATGTCCTGATCAGTTGTATAGTTGGAAATATATAATGATTGCATGAACTTCATAACTCCGAACTACGCATTTTGATGAAAAAAGAATCCGACGAGAAAGTTTGGTGTGCCCCAACGAACATGGAATGGAAAGGTTACCGAAGAAATAATTTAAAGTTGAAGCCGAACGAGAAAGAACTAATTAAGTTGAACACAATGCGTGCGACTGTTTCAATTTTCTAGAAACTGACACTCGAGGGTTTGAAAAGGATTTCAATGATTCATATTTTATATTTGTATATATCTATCGCCCAGTCAACAGATGATATAGGGCGTTCATCTCACAGTCATTTCGAATATAATTGACATATCAAGGAATTGTCGCCCAGTTGATTTCTTCAGTCCACAACTGGCTCACGGATTGTGGGCAATGCAAAGAAAATATGAACTGATACCAATCGCCGACTTTGTTATGGATGATATGTATGCAACTGCTTATGAACCATTTCTCATTATCTCTAGTGTATTCTGTTTTCCCAGTGTTTTGGAAGAAAGCCATAGTGCTTCCTCTTGCCAAAATATCTAATCCACCTTCTATACCGTGTGACACAGACTCACATATGGTACACCCCCGTTTTCTCCTTTGTTTTTCTAGCTATATATTTGAAATTCAGAACATTGAATATGCTCACTGAACAGCTTTTTTCGACATATCTGAAAGAAGAAAAGAACTTCCAATTTTTCCGGAAATGACATCAACTTTCGAATAAAATAAATGGCGATATCTCCGCAATCATCGGAGATAACACCATAAAACCTGGTATCGTTGGAATCCTCATGATCATCCTTAACAGATCATGTAACAATATACAGGGTGTCCCATTCAAAAATCGAAAGTTGATGTCATTTCCATAAAAATTGGAAGTTGTTTTTTTCTTTCAGATATGTCGAGAAATGCTGTTCAGTGAGCATATTCAATGTTCCGAATTTCAAAAAT
>JAVJAQ010004591.1:0-13952 GCA_032362365.1 Zygogramma bicolorata
AGTTGGTCAATAAGGAACAGGTAGATGCATTTTTCAAATCCTTCCTATTCGATCGACATCAGTACGTGACTTATAATGGATTCAAATCGCAACTTTACTCTGTCAGATCAAGAGTTCCCCAGGGATCTAATTTTGGACCCTTCTTGTTTCTAAAATTCACTAATGATTCATTAACTGGTATGGATTGTCAACGTTTTAACCACATAACTGGTTACCTGTCACAAACATTATCGTAGAAAAAAAGAGAGTCTTGAATTGAGAATTCCCATCTAAATTGTGTTTGTTTTCTTCTGTTGCCTCCTGAGGGTAAATTTCAACTGGTGCAATTGAGGAGGATAAGCTTATGCCGCCATCTTGTAAAATGAGTTTCGTTCAGTATCTGACAAACGATGCATTGTAGCCTAATTAGAACTTTCTTTCTGAATATATTAGGAATTGGAAAACTTCATTTTCAGTATTTACTGACAACATTTTGAAGTATCTCGATTGTAATCGATTCTATATGAAAGTTGCCTCTATTCAATTTTGTAACGAGTGGAAAGAGTTAGGTGTTTCGGGGAATTTCAAAGAAATGCGTTTTATTACAAAGGAGAAAAATAAGTTTTTCTGGGGATTTGATCCAGAAGGTTTTCAAAAACATGAATAAAAAAAGAATATGTCTAGCCCGTTCAGCTAATCAATCAATGAAAGACTTGACTAAAGTCTTTATAGTAAATATAAGTAACTCACCTAAGTTCATGAAAGGCATGGTAAAATCCACTCCGTTTTCTCTTTCGGACGTAATTGTTAAATCCGTGATTGCCAGATCAGCTCTCTTGAAAAAAACAAATTCAACTAAAACTCTACACACATAAATTAATGTGATCAGAGATACACTGTGAAAAAAAAAACAAAAATATTCATTGAATTGATATAGAATCACATATATGTGGATGGTTGTGATGATGGAAACAAAAGTATTCCTGTCATAAAATCAAGAATCGTTAACAAATCTATCAACTTCCAGAAGAATATGCTTTGTTCTGGTATCTTGCCTAGGGTATATCTGAAAGAATCTCATCGCTGATATTACAAAGAAAGAGACACTATAACGTTTCCATTTCACCATTTTTGATTTTGTTTGGTTTCAAGGCAATATGAACACTAAGTAATAACACCTTCTTTTCAGTTTCAGTTGTGGATGGCAACATACCATTTATCAGTTTTATATCCATTGAGAATCAACAGGGAATTGAACCCAAGTATAATATTCGATGCTGAATGAAATGATTCAAATGAGAATTGAAATATGGCATAGTACAGGTGTATGGAAGCAGCATATCAGCATATTTAATGAGTACCTTTCTGTAGATTTTGGAAATGAATACAGAGTAAACAACTTATTGTGAATAAATTTTTTTCAAATACCCAAAAAAAATTCAGTCGGACTGGAGCAGAGCAGTTTGAATCAAATTCATATTCTCAGCAAGCCCCTTCATTCGATACCTATATTGAAGAAGTGCATTGAAAATTCCACCCGAACAAACAAACTTACGTATATACATACATACAGGGTGGGGCACGCCATACGACACGGTCTCTGTAAACCAAACCATTTATTTTTGGGGAAATTTCTCCATTTCATTATATGTATATTGATAAAGCTGCAGAAGGAAATTATTCTGGAGTCTACAGGGTGGCTCAAAAAAGTGTGACATATCAAAGTTGTGTTTTTTTTAAATGGAACACCCTAGGTACAATTGGAAACATATCATCGAAATGTATAGAAATCATCCCTTCGGATTCTACCAAACATAAAAGAGGTTTTGGGCTATTGAATTCGATAAAACCCATTTCTCAATATTATTCAGAATGTTCAAAAATCATTGCCACTTTTTTAGAATTTCGGACAAAGATAACTTTGTTATTTCAAATTAGAACACCCTGTATTTTTTTGGTCTGAACAATATAAAATTCAATTAGTTTTCGTTTCATATTCAAATAGTAGTTCTCATTTCAATGATTTCATCGAAAATATTTACTGTTCACTGAAATGAAGTTATCATTTTTTATATTCATATTCTGAAAGAAGTTCATCAAACAGACTATACAATGTTTTTTTTATTATTTAACTGAAACAACAATAAAATATGAAACACAAATGTATTTAATTCAAGGTGGGTGCTCGAAAAGACGACCATCCTGTTGAATACAAAGAGCCAATATCTCTATAAAGACTGCTTAACATTTAATAACATTTGAGGCGTCACTCTTCGAAAAGCAGCCCTCATTCTCTCCTTCATATTTTCCAGTGGAGGAGTGTCGCGAGCCTCATTCATCAAGTATCCCCACAAAAAAAATCGAGGCAAGTCAAATCTGGTGATCTCGCTGGCCAATTTTGTGTCCTCCCCTACCAATCCATTTATTCGAAAAACACATAATCAAAAACTGCCTGACACTGAATTTGAAATGTGCCAGTGCTCCATCCAATTGTAACCACATCCGTCGTTCAATATTAGGCACATTCTCCAGAAGCTTAGGTAGATCATCTCGTAAAAATTGTAAAAAAATTTGACCATTTAAGTTTCCATCAAAAAAATATGGTCCTATAACTTGTGTACCTATAATTCCTCCCCACACGTTAACAGACCATCTGTTCTGGTGATCCGGAATGCGAAAAAAATGAGGATTCACATCACTATAATAATGGTCTGTTCACTAAGCCATTTTTATGAAAAGTAGATTCATCAGAACTCATAGACAAAACTCGATTCGTTGATGGGAGTCTATTTCATCTAATTTTTGGTGCATCTGAATACGGTACGGGTGATTTTTTTAATTACCCTAGAAATGCTCCGTCTGCTTATCCCTGTACCTATCTCGATCTTACGTTGACTATAGTGTAGCCGCTGAAAAAATAGAATGATCACGTGAACGGCACGCACTCTTTGAATGTTCCTCTCCCCAATGATACAAGTCCGATTTACACCACTCAACAAAAACGTCGCCGCGTCGTTCTCCCATAAACTCTTGGGATGCTTTTTTATATGTGTTCATTATTACACCTTTTTTCTCTACAGTTAAATGACTTTTTTTCTTTTTCTTGGAGGTGAAAGAGTGTTTCCATCCATATTATTTAATTAATGTAACACACGAAAATACAAATCACAAATGAGTACAGTGTAAACAGTTCTTCATTTATTTCAGTTTAGAAGGCGTGGCTATGCAGGCATTCACTGTTCACGCGTCCTTGAATTCTATCTTTTGAACATCCCGACTATAGTATGAGGGTTTTCTATGATTGATCCCATGAAGAGAATTTCATTTTCCCCATTTCCAATGATAGGTTTTGGTCTATTTGCCTTTCCATAAGCTAGACTTACGAAATTCATGTTTGAAAACTAACTAGTTTGGATGATTCCGGTCTGGATATTTTCCAAACACTTACCAATCGCTGAAATCATATTTATCCTCTCTTGAATGGGATAAATTTTTTTATTTCGAAGGTAATAATTCAGTGAATGTTTTGAATAACGTAAAACATATCAACTGTCTATAAGAATTCTTTCAAAAAGTCGAATAAATGTGGTTTTAAAGCTATCTTGATTTGAAGAATGCATTGAAATAAGAACTACTATTTGAAAAAGCCAATATCTGAAAAACTATTTAGGTTAGGTATAGGGAACCCCAATATGAAATGAAAGATAATTGAATTTTATATTGTTCTGACCAAGAAAATACAGGGTGTTCTATTTGAAAAAAAGTCATCTTTGTCCGAAATTTTAAAAAACTGACAATGATTACCTCTTTTATGCTTGGTCAGAATTCCAAGGGATGATTTGTATGCATTTCGATGTTATTTAGTTTTCAATTGTACCTAGCATTTTAATAAAAAAAATAATTACTCGAGAACTGTTATAGTTAAGTTCATAGTACTATATGAAATCATATTCTTTCCTGACCTATTCAAAAGTGTTACTAAATACAGGATGTTCCATTTTTTAAAACACAAATTTGATATGCAAAATTTTTTGAGCCACCCTGCAGACTCAAAAATAATTTTCTTTTGCAGCCTTAATCAATATGCATATAATGAAATAGAGAAATTCCCGAAAAAATTAATGGTTTGGTTCACAGGGACCGTGTCGTATGGGGTGCCCCACCCTGAATATGTATATGTGTTTCGAAGATTATTTTGGCGCCTGAACTTTAATTTCATTTTTATCAATAACTCTATTTCGAAGCTCCATTCTTTCATTCAACATTTCAGTCAAAATGACTATTTTCCCTTCAGAGTAGAAAACTTTTGTAGTGCATTGTCAAGTAAACGAAAATATCGACATTATACTGTAGATGGCATAACAAATACGCTTCAAATACTTTTTACACAGGCATTGACAAACTACATCTATAAATAATGCTAATATAAAGATACGATTAATTTGGCGTTTTCACCAAATCAAAGACTTCTGAGTATTCACTGCTGACCCATCCTTACACTAATGCTGAGTCAAAATATACTGTGGTCGATACCAAGAATGATAATTCCTAACTGTGTTATCACAACAAATGCATGCAGGAAATACCTGATGTAATTCCAATTCTTTCACATATTTCTAGGACACTAGGTCTTTCTGGCGGTTGTTTGTCACACTGTTAACCTGTTGTTTGATTCAATAAACTCTATCCCCATTAATATAATTTGATGAATAGTTTCATCAAGTGAAAATACATTGAAAGCTATCACATCCTCCCGAAAACAAATATTATAAAAATCTCACCCCATCTATGATCTCTCTGAGCATTCCATTCCACTCTCCGGAAGTTTTGTTGAAGTTTCCATAGACTCCATCCTCTTGTAGTGTGAAAGTGTAGTTGAATCCCAAAATTTTAGAGAGCTCGTGTATAACATCTACTCCATAACCTTCATATCTGTCGTTTCCATTCAATTGTGCCGTAGTTTCTTTCAGCATTCCATAAGGAGGCGTCTACAACAAAATCACGTCATATGTAACGCTACAGGCGTAGGGTGTTTTTTCAGCTACAGAATATATCGGAGATCCATTTGTTTCACTTCTCACAGGGGAATACCTATTACATCATATAAATCTACGTACCTACTTGTATGATCGATCAATAAAACTGATTATTGAGGAAATCAAAACTAAATATAATAAATGAGATTATCTCAACATTGTTATAATTCACCTCTCAACAAAACGTACTCCATAAAATATTGATTTAACTGACTCATGACTGAATTGAAGTGAAATTCTCCGCACACTTTGAATACAAGTATGTCCTTTAAAACTTCCGGAAAACCTGTGATGCCAGAAGATGAGAAGATTTTGATATCAAACTGAAAAGACGTCAAGTTTGAATGAATTTCATTTATGCATTCGGAATTCAAAAGGGACTGAACAGAATTATGTGTTTATTAAACTGATGAGAAATCTGCCACATACATAATATTATCAAAATATTCAAAAATATATAATAACGTTACAATTTTAAGCAGTAGTTGAAGAATTCATAAATGAAATGTTAATTGAATACCAACATCAGTTGCATATACTGGGGTGAAAACGATGTTACAGACGTATTGAGTTCGAAGTTTTTATAACGATACTTTTTTCAGTGAGAATACCGAGCCATCATTAATTCAAAATGCTATCGACATGTACAGAGTCTTCAATATGATAGAGTTTCTCATATCAATGCATGATGTGATCAGGAACCTCAGCAATAGGAGGAAACATTTCAAGATCATTTTCGTACATGAGTAATCTAACAAATTGAAAGTTATTCGTGATATATATATATATATATATATATATATATATATATATATATATATATATATATATATATATATATATATATATATATGTGTGTGTGTGTGTGGTAAAGCAAAAGATCTGAATGGGAACAGTACCAGCTAACTGAGAAATATATCAGAGTTTTGGAAATTATTTCACTGATTATTTGACTTCTTTCCTCAAGACTAACCACTTGAAGTCAGTTAGACGTATCAGTGGACTTTAATGAAAGTGAATGTTTTTCGCTTAAAAAGTATATATTGAGTTTTAATTGGATCTATTATTAATCCATTTTTATAGCACCAGTGTTAGAACTGCAAAACACATTCATTGGATTTTTCTATGGGCAATGTCAAGTTATTTTCAGCTATCAGTTGATTTGTGTTATCTGCATACACTATCTCCTTGTTTGGGAAGGGACAAGAGTATGTTATATCATTCATGAAAATAGTAAAGAACAGAGGGCCCAGAATTGGCCCTTGAGAAACTCCAACAATTATGTTAACCGGATCTGATTTACCCCTAACACCGCTACTATAGAGTTTCTCTGGTAGTAAATCATATTTAACTGTATCGAAAGCTCGACTAAGCTAGAAATATAGAGCTATCGGGATCATTCTTTGATTCAAGCATTTATAAACCTGCTAGTAAAGTTCGGATATTGCAAATTCTGTTGATCGTTTATTTCTGAAACCATGCTGGTAATCTGACATCAAATGTTTTTTTTTTTGAGGAAGTCAAGGCAAGGTGTAATTTTTGTATCTTCACTGTGGTTCGAGCTTGAAGGCCGTAGTTTTCGAAATTTCTTCCTGACGTTTCGCTGGCACGAGTGGCTAGTTTCTTCAGAGGCTCATACCTCTTGAGCTAGACTCCATCGGAGAATCTTGAAGAGTTCAATTTAATTCAATTTCGAGAGCAATATTTCTGGCATTATTCTGAGTCAACATAAAAAAGATTGACCACTCACTATAGTTATGAGAACATTGAATGTTCTGTTGAAGATATTGTCTCCGGTATTATCAAACCCATATCTCAATACATCGGGCCGGTTCAAATAGATATTCCGAACAGACGAGTTCCATTCTCCAATTTTAACCAGTCCTTCAGGGTACAATTCAAGAACATCCATCTTGAAATCTCTTCGGAAACCCTCGACGTCAAACTTCACTAGGCCTGTCAAACCTTGGGTGGATTTCTGGAAGAAGAGAACTGTCGGTGATAAAACGAAATCAATAGGATACATCATGTTAGGTTAACAACAATTAAGCTAATAGCTGATTTCCTCATATATAGATTGAAAATCCGGCCCCTATGACCGTATCTAGAAGTTAAAGTCTTTAAATTGAATTGAACTGGCCGATACTTGGGTTTACAAAACCGCGACACGTGTTTCGCTATTATAATAGCTTCCTCAAGCAAGATAAATGAATCTTTTCATTCGAAAAACTAGTTCTGTGTTCTCTTAGGCGAGTGTTGAAAGATCTTCCCGTTTGGCCTACGTAGTACATCGGACATGACCCACATGTTGATTCATAAATTTCTGATCTTTGTTACGATTCATTTTTGTCTTTATTATTTCTGATATATATCCCCAATTGATTTATAATTTATCATCATTTCTCAATAATCTAGAAATATTTACGCTTGGTTGGCCTAATAATAAATTGGGGATATATATCAAAAATAATAAAGACAAAAATGAATCGTCACAAAGATAAGGAATTTATGCCAAACGGGAAGATCTTTCAACACTCGCCTAAGAGAACACAGAACTAGTTTTTTGAATGGAAAAACAAATTCTACTAATGCAAGTCACCTCATTCTGGAAGGTCATGAGTTCAATCACGAGTTCAAAATAAGGCATTTCGAGCAGAAAGGTTGGAAACTTAACCTTCTAGAAAGTTTGGAAATCATTAGAGGGAAAAATTCAGAATATTTATTGAATGATCAGGTTGAATTGAATAACTCCCCATTGATGAATATGTTCCCGGCCAATTATTCTATTTCTAGGAATAATCTTCAAATGTAATTAATTAGTATTTGGACAAATTACGGGTCGAATATAGGACCTAAGTCGGACCTTTATTGTGAGAGACGTTCGACCTACTTGTATATAAATGGCGTATTATAGAATAGTGATTTATTTATCTTGCTTGAAGAAGCTATTGTGATAGCGTAACATGTGTCGCGGTTTTGTACACCCATTGTAAGTGAAAATCATACAGGAAACTGTAATATATTTTTGTTTAAGTCTTTAACCGAGAAAATCAATTAGCAGTTGAAGATTCAGATGACAACGAAGTGAAATAATGGTAAATTAAAAAACAGTCCTTAGCATTGCCTTTAACCGAGCATCAAGAGTTATTCCTAGAAATTTAACTATGTCTGAGTTCACTATTACTCTTTTATCAAGTCAAATTTTGTCAGAAAAAACCCAACTGATTGGCTCGGGATAAGTGTGTCATCGGTACGGGGGACTATGTGACTGACTTTACACAATTTTCAAAACCGAACAATATTGTTTTCCAATCCTCAAGGACCTGGCTGAGACCATTAATTATTGGGATCGAATAAATTATTGTTATTGCGGTAGAAAAAAGGGCGAAATAAGAAGAATTGAAACCATCTGAAAAGATGAAATAAATTAGACAAATAATTGAAATGCTGTAAAAATGAAATGAAATAAATTGAAGTAAAACAGTGAATAAAAATATATGAAATTGAGAGATAATAAATTGAAATAATTTTTTTTCAAATTGAAATACTTGAAATATTCAAACAAATTTACAATTGACGAAGTCGAGATTTTTAAATCAATATTGCATTATTATGGGTAAATCTTTGACGGTGACTACAAAGTACAAATAAGATTTTCCAGAAAATAGGAACTAGCATCAGTGTTGAATCAACATAATACAAAAAATTGTACTATAATATAATATTTTCCATTCAATATTAGAAGTTTGTATAAAAGAACGTGTTGTGTTTTATTCGTGAAAATTTGAGTCGTGTCACACGTAAATTCGAGCAAAACTAAGAAACAAGTGAACTTAAATGAAACTGCAAAGAAATATATATTCCAATAAACGTACTCACCGTTTTCATCGAATTGATGATAGTATATCCATCAGTCCAACTGTCCGTAGATCCGCAGCCTAGCGACAGTGCCTTCAACTTCTTTCTCTTGTCGATTGTGAGGTCGTACAGTGTCTCGAAAAACAAGGTCACAGCGTCGATTATCAAAGCAGTTTCAACTGTCACTTTGTTCCCGTCTCCATCTGGTTGAACGATCAGAGCAATTTGTTCGATATCGGTTTGCTCCGGATCGACCATTCTGATCTGAGAGGGTTGCAATATCAAGCAATGGCGAAAAAAATAGATTTTGTGCATTTCAGGAATCAAAAGTATATTTCAACCCCTGATTTCAGGGATTAAAGTGGCACTTTCAATCCCTAGGGTACGAAAATAGATTTTTGATCCCTGGGTACTAAACATTAACTTTTGATCCCTTGGGATTTCAATTGAAACAAGCGTCGAATTATTTTCTGTCACCGCAGTAACTTGTTGACTTGAGATACTTGCATAAATCTAATCATAAAGTACTTGTTTGTGATATAAGGAATTTTTGGCATAACCTTCCGCAACAGCGCTGCGGTTCTTTCACTTTGTTGATTTCCCTAGCGACGTACGTTGTGCATCAAAACTCTTAATATGACTGGAGTGCTAAAAAATATTTTTTTGATACGTATTCCTTTCATTTTATTTTTCCTGAAGTGCATAAAATAGTGTTTACACCACTGGCTTAAAGTCCCTTTCTATGCCTCGACGAATTGTACTTTTCGCCTAGGTAGAGACTTTAATTTCTTTGTGTATACTATACTTTATGTGAAATAGGAAAAAACTTACATAGTTCAAACTCAGTAAATCTTATAAAGTAAGAACATACTGCAAACAATTTGACCTATCGTGTAACTGTATGATATGTTGTTAAAAAAATTACAAAGAAAATGACGAAAAGCATTCCTGGACGAAACTTGTGCACAAGTTTTGTACATGATTTTCCAAAAATAATTTCACTTGTATGATAAATGTGTGGAAAGGTCCTAGCAAGAAGAGTAGTTTCCTAGAATTTCAGATCATTCAAATCGTCCTAATCAAAATGGCTGCGTTAGGTTTCTTTGAAATGTAACCCGAGTATTGAAATAGATGTATATATTGAGAATTTCTGGAACCAGTTAGAAGACTAAAAATATATTATATTTCAAACTCTGAAGGATACGAGCTCCTCTACAAGCTCCAATACCCGATTTTCAAATTCTTGAAAAGTATTATACTATATCTAGCACATCCTTTTTCTCACCATAATTACAATCGCGCTGATTTTAGTTTCAAGCGATCTAAGGCAGTGGTTCCCAGAGTTGTCTGGACTACGACCCATCACAAGTTAACAAACTCAAGACCAACCTTCAGGAAATTTATCCGTTATCAATATGAATAAATAGATTCTCCAAATAAAAAAAAAGTTTGAATACACTTTTAAGTATTTAATCGAATAACTACATAATCAATGGGAAGGATGAAATTGTTTCCTATATTTCGCCATCACAGTTTTCGCATCAATTTCAACTCGAGTTACTTTTGATCCCAGTGAGTGTCCACTTTATTCCGGCATTAACGGCCCACTAAAAATTCTATGGTACATGCAGTCCTAATAAATCAATCACACAACCAAAGTATTGGATTTCCACACGTGTCGCATTATTTCTAGGAAAATGTTCTTCTTGATAAAATCTTTCAAAATATAAATTACACGGTAGGTGTATTGCCAATTATTGAGAAAACTGGAGTTTTCAGTGTTTTTTGGGTAGCCAGAGCCGGCCTTAAGGGTGGCCAAGCGGGGCGCCGGCCCCGGGCCTCGCGCCTTTAGAGGCCTCGCGCCTTTAGAGGCCTCGCGCTACCGAAGGTTCCGTTAATAAAATCATACTGAATACAATTTTAAAAAAACTTTTACACGTTATGAATTTTCTGCTACTACTGAAATTCTGATAATGCTCGCAACACCTCTAAATATTTTGCCATAATTCTTGACTGCACACCCGATATGAGTCACAAACAGCCATTATCTATCGTAATACGCTTTGTTGATACGAAAAATATTCGTGTCGAGGAACATTTCATCAAATTCGTTGAGATACACTCATCTACTGGTGAGAACATTGCTGAAACAATTTTATGTGAATTGAAATCTACAGGAATAAATATAGACAATTGTAGGGGACAAGGTTACGATAACGGAGCCAACATGAAGGGACAATATCGCGGTGTTCAAGCTAGGATACTGCAGCTGAACCCAAGAACAGTTTTTATGCCATGCGCATGTCATAGCTTGAATCTTATGTTAGGAGATATGGCGAAGTGCAGCGCAAAGGCCATGTCTTTCTTCGGAAATATTCGGAATTATCAACCGATTATTTACTTTATTTTCGGCATCTCCTGTCAGGTCCATCCTTCTACAAAAGGTTCCCAATTCAACTGTAAAAAAACCTTCCGAAACTAGATGGGAAATTCGGGTAGACAGTGTGAAAGCCGTTAGGTACCAGGCACTTGCGATTAGGGATGCTTTGTTAGAAGTTGCTCAAACTACGAATGATCCAATGATCAAAAGCAAATCCGAATCCTTAGCACTAAACCATCTTGAAAACTTCGAGTTTATAGTGAGTCTTGTTATATGGTATGATTTACTATTTGTGGTCAATCATGTAAGCAACATTTTGCAATCAATTAATATTGGATGTTGCTGTTGAAGGTTTGGAGGGATTAGCGAAGTTTTTGAAGAAATACAGAGATTCGGGATTCAATTCAGCTATTACTGATGCGGGAAATGGGAAATCCGTTTCCCAATACTTTTATCGCATATAGGGTACTATTAACAATTCCTGTTACAGTTGCTAGTGCGGAAAGGTAATTTTCTCGTCTGAAATTAATCAAGACTTACTTACGCACATCCATGTCTCAAGATCGTTTAAGTTCATTAGCCACATTATCGATAGAGTCTGATATAAGTGCGAGGCTGGAGTTTGATACCATTATATAGATGAATTTTCGAAAATGAAAGCTAGGCGGGTGATTTTTTCATAAGATCTCATGAGTCTCACATGTACATTTCATGTTTCATTTTCACTCAGTGAAAGAATTCAAATTATCATTTTATTATGAGTTTTGTTTTGATGTTTCATTTGAATATTCAGAGTTTTATTTTCGTTTTCGTTATTGATAGGGATATTACGTAATATACTATATATTGTTTTGTTTAGATTTTGTTACATCTTTCATATTATTTTATCTAGTATTAGTTATTATATTATCAAAACATTCAAAAGTGTTTTTCCCGCCAAATAAATTATTGATTTAAATTACGTATTTTATATTTTGAACATATATTTAGTAGGCATGCCATTCGAGAGGTAGTAAGGGGAAGGTGAATAAATGAGAACATTGAGTTAGCATTTCTTCAAAGGATAAAAATATAAATTTATTAATAAATAAAATATATGAGGGCCTCGCAAAACAAGTTGGCCCCAGGCCTCGCGCTCACTAAGGCCGGCTCTGTGGGTAGCCCTATAATAAACTTGAGCACAAGTTCTGCTCAGGCACACAATAATTTGTTTATACTGTCACCATCTGAGACCGTTCATTATGTATTTTCACAGCTGTTAGGTTAGGCCCATAATACACGCGTATTGTAAATCAATGGCAGTCACTGCCGAAATTAAAAAAAAAGATATATAGTTAGGAGTTTTCGTGGAGAGAATTAAGTATTAGGAATTGTTTTTTGGCTTTGCGAATCAGAAAAGAAAAATTTCAACTTCTGCGAAAGAAGTCAATTCATTGATCCAAGTTTCATATACTTTTGCTTCACCGCCACAAATCACCTCACAAGCATGGTTGTGAGTAGAAAAAGGACACTACTCGACTCCGGGATAAGGCCAATTACGTGCATAAAAGGCTACTTATCCTCCTCGTTACGTAACAATACTATATTGTCATTATCGTTATCAGTAATATCTCCTTTAACAAATTTCATTCTGTCAGGCCAGAATTTTCACAATCTTCTCTTGAGATAGTTTGAAGACACATCACAGCTTCCAACAAGTTTATTATGTACTTTATCAATTATTCATTTCCAATTCAAATTATATTCGAGCCGTCCCTGAGCGCGCTCAGTTGTTGTAATTGTCATTTTGGAAAAGTTTCAGAATCCTGGATTGCGTCCAATTTCCACAAAAATTTTGGAGAACGTTTAAAAAGGCTCAAGATGAATAAAAAAATAGAAAATTTGGCGCGGAAACCATAAAAAAGTCATTTTTTCGAAAAGAAAATGTTTATAAGCACTCAATCCAGATTCCGAAATTCTACTCTGAACTGTTATTTTGTCAGTGTACATACCCAATTTTCCGATAGAACATTATTCACACACACCATTTTTTGAATTTATTAAGAAAATGTGCCCATATATCCTCCAAATGAAGATTTTTATTTCATTTTGAAGTGGTGAGAAACAGACAAAGCAATATAGTTTATAGTTTGTACCGTCATTTTGACAGCTCTAGACTGTTTCGAATCTCAAACAACGTTACCAAATTGAAAAATCAAGTACTTATATCTAATGTAACCAAAATTACTAAACTCGCGAAAAACGTAATACTTTTAATAAATCTATCCCAACCAAACCTAACTTACTTTGCGAAAAACAAATGTTTTTATTAAATCGATCTCAACCAAACCTAACTAACCTGACTCAACCTAACACATTCATTGTGAACCTATCAACAAGAAGGATGAATTTTGCAAAAGTTGAATCATTCGGGTATGTTCGGAGACTGTGGGTAGAACGAAATGTGGGTGCAACGACATGCTCCCAACCAAACCTAACTAACCTGACCCAACGGGCATTTTCCAATATTCACCGTAAATAAACCGGTCGAATAAACCGGTTTTTTTATGGTCAATGTCAGGTTCTCTATGGTTTCTGTGGAATATTGAAACGCTTTGGTAGATGACCGGTGTTTTGACATTTCAATTTGTTTGTTTAATGGTTAATCTTTAGATTGTTTATCATTATGATTTTATTAGCCAATAAAACAGACCAAAATA
>JAVJAQ010004593.1:0-35930 GCA_032362365.1 Zygogramma bicolorata
TGTAAGCCTCAGGAAAAACCTCTCTCGGCAAGGAGTTCCAAAGCTCAGCTGTTCTATTGAAAAAAGATCCTTGAGCAAGAGAGGTTCGACAGGTCTCCAAATTCACAACAAAGGGGTGGGAAAACTGTACTCGTCGAGTCATCCGTGTAGATATTGCCATGGGTGGAACAATTGATAACAATTCAGAAGAGAACCGACCATGAAAATATCTATAGAAGAGAGACAAGTCTCCGACCCTTCTACGATGTTCCAATGAAGTAAGCGAGTCTGTGAGCGAAGAATCACCAACAAGAAGAATTGCTTTTCTCTGAATAGAATCGAGAAGCCTCAATAAATGTTTTGGTGCCGAGCTCCACACATGAGAACTATATTCCAAGACAGGTCGTATCTGAGCCTTGTGTATTATTAGAAGCTGACGAAATAGAAATCAAAGTTTCTGGGAAGCACCTTTAGCGATCGATCTCACATGGTTTCTCCATGAGAGATTATTATTGATCCTAATACCTAGCATCGAGATACTTGACTTTGTAAGAATAGTTACCCCTGACATCTCAATACTAGACGATGATAGATCGGCTTTTATATATTTATTGCGGAAAACAAGTATAATACTTAGATTATGTATTAGTCGTCAATAAACATTTTAAACGATTTTGGGCCTGGTCACCTAAATAATTATTATTTACCAGTGACCAGAAATGTAAAGAACGGGGTCTAGCCTTATTAGGCCATTGGCCAACCACTGCATCTTTGTTCAGTCTGAAGATCGACTTTCTCTCATTCTTAAGCTGGATTTATAAACATGCAGTTCGTCGTTGGCTTTGGCGTTCGCGCTGGCGTCCGTCGTCAGCAATTCTTGGCAACGAAATTCACCATTTATAAACTTGTCGTTGGCCGTTACGAAAATTATCATAACCTCAATATAATGTGTCAAGTGAATTGACAGTGAGTTGTCACTGCGCGTTTTGTTTGTTTGCACCTCTTTATGGATCTTTTATTTCTATTGAAGGTGGTCTGTAATCCCGAAAAGACGAGCAGCACCTTTTGTTTTTGAGCTTTCTAGAAAATTTTACATATGACGTGAACCACTTGACAGCTGAAAGTCGTTTTGATTGGCTCTTCAGACTTGCTACGAACTGTGCTACGAGCCACCGACGGCAAAAGTTAAAGTTTATCCAAGTCGAACGACAGCCCAACAGCGAACGGCAACACCGACGGTAGATATAAATGATCTTACGGGTTTCTGTGCTTTTAATTGGGAACGCCAACGCGAACGCCAAAGCCAACGATGAACTGCAAGTTTATAAATCCAGCTTCAGGCCCAGTCAAAGTATTTTATAATACCAATGGTATCCCTCGTTTATTCAGTAGAAATTCTCAGCTCACGAATTCAAACTCGAAATACCAATTTCAGTAATTCATCTGCTCATCTCCTCGAAATATCCGAACAACGAAGCGAAATAGCCGACAAACTCGCAACGGGGTCGCACACGAATATGGCATATTGTGCAAAAGTCGCTGTATAGGTCACCACAGCTCGAACCTATTGACTTCCTTGCGAATCTTCCGCGTTCGCCGTTATCGACCGAAATAAGGCGGAGAATCGCTCCTCGGTCGGCTTTCTCGGCGCCGTAGGCTTTCGTAATGGATTCGATAAAACTAACAACACGTAATCTAATTTCCGTGGATTATAAATGAGAAACAGCAGCTTTCGAACGTAACAGACGAAATCAATGGAATATCATTTGTGTTACAATAATAATCATTGGTGCTAAAATGTACTGTACTAGTTAGAACAGATGAAATTCCGATTTTTCGTTCCCACGGTGATTTTTTTTTCATCAATCTTTCTGGACCTTGAATCATTTCCGGAAAATCCGCAACTGAAAAAAAAATCCGAAACATCAATTCAAGATCGCGAGAGATTATATATGAATATTTCCCTCATATATTAAATGTTCCGTATAGAGCGGGCGCTGCGAAACATTCCGTTTGAAAAAACCGATGACCTCATTCTGATTGAAGATTTGAGTTTAGGAAGACCTAATAAATAATATTGTGGAGGTTGCCGGACAGGATTATGGTCCAATTTTTTTTTTTGGACCTTTAATGAGAGTTTTCGATTTCACTGATGTAGCTGTGGAAAATAAAAGTTGTATAGAATGCAAAAACCATTGACCGCTATTTTTCGACTGGAATGATTCTGTAAGATCCTCACATACCTGGAACTGAAGGTTGCCAGGCAAGTCAGTTGTTACTTTTAATTTAAACTTCCCAGCGTCACATTCTTACTCTCGAATTTTAGAGCCAGCCGCGCTTCTCTCAAACGTTTTCAGTTATAGCTAAATGTCATCGATTAGTATAACAAGTACATTTACCAATTTTAATAATAGCAGTACTCCCAATTTTGTGGTACGTTTGGTTCCAAAAGTTGAAAAATGTCGCTACAATTAATACATTTGAAAGAAAAAAACAACGAAAAATCATGTTTATTTTATGATTCACAGATAAAAGTGGATAACAAAAAAAATAACTTTTCAAATTGGAGCAAGTCGACACAAAGACAAAATACACGTTAAAATTAATATTAAAACTCGTCACTCTGTAGACCATGTGGTAAGTCTTAGAATGTCAGGTTAATGTCTTCATGACAAGAATGAAATATGAAATCATTCTTGTCATGAAGACATTAACCTGACATTCTAAGACTGACCACATGGTCTACACATGGATCAACTTAAAAGAGTCTTTCTTTTGTGACATTGCTGCATTCCCCACTATTCACTAATTTAATCCCTAACTAGTCAGCAACGACTACCCTCCTCCATATATATATATATATATATATATATATATATATATATATATATATATATATATATATATATATATAAAATATATATATATATATATATATATATATATATATTCGCTGCGCTTGCACTATTAAGAGAAATGCAATTATCGAAAACTTACAGCGGTAAATGCATTGTATCAAGTCACCATAACAACACATTTGAAACCGTATCGCTAGACGTCAGTAATCAACACAAATAAATGTCAGATAGACTTCAAAAATAGAAAAACATTTCGCGTTTTGGTGAGTGCTCCGAACAATCTATAGAGAAAAGTATAAATGAACAAAAAATAACATTTCCTTGAGAATTTCTTTATTCGTGAAATATTCCAATGAATTACATTCGTGCATGAAAATGACCAGATAATTTTGCATTCAAGCGTGATATCTTGTACAAATTGCATTCGGTTATTTTCATATTATTCAAAATATGAAAATAAACTCTTTCAATTTTTAGATATCACGCTTTCTTGCAAAATTATTGGCATTTTTTATGCACTCGTGCAATTATAACCGAAAATTTAATGCCAAATTAGTTTGAAACTAGAACTAAGTATGTATGTCGCATGAAAACGGCACGTCGAAAGTCAGTCTTGACAATTAGATATGACAGTTCCGAGCGAATGAAACAGTTCCCGAACGATATATAAGCGACGGTGATTCCAAGCGAATTTCAGAGGAAAAGTTTAGCTTGTGTACTTCAATACGTAATTTCCTAGCGCCGGCCCTGTCGCTCGTAAACGCAAAATAATATGAGGAGTCGAAGAAGGAACGTGATCTTTCGAGAAATCCAGACTCGCGTAGAAAATTCGATACACCTCATCGAGATAAGTCCGGAAGATTCTCCATAGGCTTACACGGGTATAAATTGGGAGATACCTCATCGCGACGGCCGAGTTTATAAGATTTTCTAGTAGAGAGAGAGTTTTAGTACAGAGCGATTGTATTGTATTGTGATGTTTTCGTTATACCGAGTATTATTTATCGCCGAACCCACAGAAAATACGTCAATATTTCAACTCGTAGTTATAATTATTACAAGTGTCCTTGGTGGTTCCAGATCTACGCTACTCTCTGAACTCAAAATAGTACCGGCGTGCCAAAATATGGCAGATATCTTAGCCAAACCGGACGCAGAAGGCCGTCACAATTGGTTAATTGCGTCCACTCAGGACTCGCGATTTCCGGAGCCAGTGATCACTCGTCCTATCCAGCATTCAAGTTGTTGGCAAATTGTTTGAATAACGAAAGCCTAATCAGCTGATATATAAATAGGCTGATATGGAAAGACATCTGATTGAGTTTGATAATTTCTAGTAATTTAAAGTTAAAAAGTTACAACCAATTTATACGACTCTATAATTTGTGTAGTCTCTGATAACGAAATCTCGCATTATGCCTGATCCCAGCTTAATGTTAAGGACTCCATTTTTTTCACAGAAAGCCAGCAAATTTCAGATTTTGGCCTCAATATACCGATTATTAAAAAAATTCATATTTCAAGAATCCTAACCTATATTTGAGTTAAACAGTTAAACTCCTTTGTCCTACATGTAAGTTTTTCAGTTTTTCACTAACCACTTACAGCAGTTCATGTACAGTCCTCCTGGTTTTATGTTGAATGAAGAATTCGGTAGTTATAAAAAAAAACGAAAAAATGGGATGATAATGTTAGGTTAGGTTAGCATCCACAAAACGTCAAAATCTGGAATGCGCACGCTTTTCATGGTCGACAAGAGTTTCCGTTCATAGTGGAATAACGAACTTCTTCTAAAGATACGTCGTAGGTATCTCTAAGGTTGATTCTTTTTTCTCTCATTAAATTAAAGTATCATGATACGGAGTAACACCACTCTTCATTTTCAAAAATAAAAAAAATCTTGGCTTACGGTCTCATCATCATTTTTGGACGAAATTGGGATCAATTTCAACATTTCGAAAATGGTGCGTTTTCACAAAAAAATTAGGTAGGCAACGTAATACTGATGAATTCTTGAGGGAACTCGTGTGTTATTTAGCAATCGTATGATAACTTTAAAAGATAATTGCGGAATTTATTGACACTTGCATGAGTTTATAACGCCTTTAACGCATCATTCTGATACTACATTCGCCCTTTATTCTATAGAATTCTCCTGGGTTGTGGTATTGATTTCAAGCTCATAATCATTTTTAAGCCAGTTGTTGCGGCAGCAAAAACAGCAGCTTTCAATTTGTTTTTTTGTCGAATATTCCATAGAGATAAATATCTCAAGCTTTTTTTAACATCGAAAACAGAGATGTTGTTCAAGGTTCATCAACTAACGCTCACAATGAGTCAACCACGAATCACCATTATCTCCAATCGATAACCCTGAAATACCCGCAACAGATAATATAATCGATTCGTATCGTCAAGAATATGAAAGGTATCATGAGTAGGTAAATGAACAGGCCTTCTCTTTATTATTCGATATTCAACACGACGAGCAAAATCGATGTTTTACCGAGAAAGTCGCCATCCTGATTTTTTTAGTCCGAAGAAGTCACAGGTACAAAAGAGATGATATCGAAATTGAAAGTGCATTGTCTACCTATGAGAAACGACTTCCGACTTATTCTAGTCAATAAGACCCAATGGAAAATTTCGCGCCTGACGTCAGTAGTGTTGTCCTGACTGCAAAAGAAAAATCATATGCAATTATAAGGCCGGAATAGCTGAAATTGGAATTTTTAATGGACCTGAAGACGAATAAGGCTTGGGGACCTGTTGGAATCCCAGCAATTGTTCTTAAAGCATGTACCCCCAGAAGTGACACCAGTACTTTTAACCTTTCGTATAACTTGAGGGTTTTTTTCTAAGTCCTGGAGGACAGCAAGAGTTCAGCCAGGTCCTAAAAAATGAAAGAAAATTTTACCTTGTAAATATTGACCAATGGGGAAGATGACCCAAAGCTTTTAGTAGGTGGCAGCACGACTGCATGTGCCTAACGAGTAATTTTGCAGGTTATGTTTTATTTTTATTTTAATGAATATTTTCAAAAGATACTTAAGAATCATAAGGATGTTTTCTCCAACCGATAGATATGGATGTTTGTCTGTACCAGAACTGAAAAGTTTGTTGAGGGAACGTGGTGGATCCCTCAAAGGAAAAAAAAAGATCTGAGTGAAAGGTAAAAAATTCAAACTGATTACAGAGGTGTTTCGTTGAAAATCATCGTAATAACCATCTACTAGCCCTGCTACGTTCTTTTGTAAGTGACTGGAGCATAATCTAGAATGTTCAGAAGCCTGAAAGCTCTTTCTTTTCAGGGCTACCTCCCACTGCTTTTTCAGTTTTGTTTCTTTTGGAAATAAATGCATCTTTCACATCCGAATGCACTACATAAGACCATTTTATGTCGATTTCAAATATTTATATTCTTAATTAGTGCAAAGAAGGGACGTTTAATGTTTTGAATTGTTGTCATTTGACTTGAGAGGCTGTCAAAGGTACATGCAGTGGTGGCGCTCCTAGGTTTTGCAGCCGTCATCCCCATTTCATTGCTTTCTATCATTCCAAAAGCAATCGATATGAACCTTATCAAATATCCAGAGAAATCAGGAATAATTGATGATCGACAAATCGGATTTCGCCCTCAAAGATCAACCAGTGACTCATTGGCTTTAGTCTCTCATATTCGGCAGCATTCAATAGAAAAATTCGGAGAAACGATAGTCGTTGCACTCGATATTCCAAAAACGTTTGATCGAGTTTGGCATCGGGGTCTCCTTTCTTGATGATGAGAGTTTCCTCTTCATGTTCCCGAAAAACCAATATATTCTCCACACCGGATTTATCCGTTTCCTAGAAACCGCCATCGGGTCAATGCCCGTAGTCGGAATAAGCCGGAGAATTAGCAGCAATCATCGAAATGTACCGTATTGCGTGGTCGACGTTTGGACGGACGTCTTCCGCTGTGCCCCTGTCGAGCCCAGAACCCGCAACAACAAAGATATTTATACCATTGTCGGATTGTCTCAGGACCGAAATGGGGTCGCGAGCCGATCGGTCGTAAATTCAACAATAGCTTCGTCGTCGGCGTCGATGGAATTAGCTGTAAAGGGTAGTCTGACCTCATCGTCAGTGCTGCCAATTGTACCGAACCGTTCGTAAATCTACGGCATATCAGAATTTTTTTACGAAAATTCGCACGTCAGGAAAGCCCTGTTATGTTCAAAGAGCACCGCGTGAATCAAGGGACTGGAGATGCGAATTAACATTAACCGAGACCTTAACTTTGAATTTTCGAAGTTTTTATGCATCAGGAAAAACCTCTCTCGGAGTTCCTAAGTTCAGCTGTTATATTGAAAAAAGATCCCTGAGCAAGAGAGGCTCGACAGGTCTCCAAGCTCACAACAAAGGGGTGGGAATTTTGCACGGGTAATCCGTGTTGATATTGCCCAGGGTGGAACGGTTGAAGACAGTTCAGAAGAGAACCGACCGTGGAAATATGTATAGAAAAGAGACATCTCCCCAACCCTTCTACAATCTTCCAACGAAGTGAGTGAAGAGAATCAAGTTTCGATGAATGTATTTGTGCTGAGCACCATACGTGAGAACTATATTCTAAGACAGGCCGCATCTGTGCCTCGACGAATATTAGAACCTGACTAGTGGAGTATTTTTTGGTACGAAATAGAAATTCAAGCTTCTGAAGAACATACAGCGATTTTTTATGACTTTTCCAAATATCCAAGAGAAGAAGAGGCTTCGACTGCCATTTCTTTTTTTAACATTCAACTCGAAACAAAACCTCAAATGTTCCCCAAGATCATTGAAAAAAAAAAGAAACTATATCAACAAAATTCAATGGAATTAGGAAGAAATTTTAATGACTTTCCGAAATATACAAGGGAATCACGGAATCACTTTTCCTCATCGAAAATTCTAAAAAGGACTTCATTAGGAGAATCACAGAGGATGAAGGACATGAACATGGAAATATCACCGGACAAAAACCTTAAATGTGGTGGTAAATTCGTCGTGGATCTACGGAAATATAAGGATTCTTTTGGAGGCTCCTACGGCTACCACATGAAGGTCTAGCGGTTGAAAAGATTTATCTCCAGACTATTGTTGCAATGCTGAAAAGAATTGTTATAATATTACTACTATTCCATACCTGGTGTCATCCGATTCTGAAAAGGAAAATCGAATCAAAATTAGGAATTCTTTTGGAGGCTTCTACGGATTTTATTCGAAGGTCTCATCGTTGATATCATACCTAGCGGTTGAAGAGATTTACCTCGAAACTATTGTTGCAATGCTGGAAGAAATGCTATAATATTCCACATTTGGAATATTATGTGTGTTCGGTTCCTGAGAGATCCTCCAATAGGGTAGAGATCGAGGATTTATCTCTGCGGTATTGATGGATGACTCTGCCACGTTGCATGGTTGACAGGTCCGTAAATAATCATGATGCTCCTGAGGTATGGCCTAGAAACGTAGGAAGTAACAAGGCCTAATTGCTGAAGGACTTTGGCGGTTTTTTATGAAAATACCATAAATATCACTAACTATTGCAACTACCATTCCATACCTGGTGTCAACCGATTCTGAAAAGGGAGAAATCGAATCAAAACTAATGCGTATACCTGATAGTCCCATCATATGCTTGGAAATTATATAATTATAGTATATGGTTATAGGTTGATAGATAGCACAAATCTTTACAACTTCAGATCTCGTACAGTTCGATATAGAAATATTTCGTCGTGCCACACCTATACCTAATGCGAGATCTTATGCATTTCCGCTGTTTGAATATTGAAAGCGAAATTCATTTTGCGCATGCCTCTGCCAGTTTTCAAATCGGTCGAATGTGTTGCTAGAACAAACCTAATATGCTTTCGAATATTAAGGGAATTCAATAAAACATTTATCATCGAGCATAAAAAAGACTTGATTTGATATCCGCAATGACTCAGTATCTAACTCGTACCTAGGAAACGCTATGAATCCAGTGGCGCCATGAGCCGAGAGCGAAAATCGATCTGTCAGGTGCAATGATTGTAATTTTGAAGATTTGAAAAACGTGTTTTCCAGGACGAAATATTTGATCTCATTACCAACCGAATTACAACAATTAGTTCCGATTTATCTTTTATCATCACCAATTAAGAAAAAAAACTGAAATCATTGTCGAGTTTTGGACAAGCAATTTCATTTTCAATAATATTTACTATCAAATGGTGATCTTGGAAGGTAGAATCGTCACGGTCAGAATTCAAACTATCATGTTACTAATTAGGGCAGTGCAGCAAGGAAACTTGTTAATTCCACGAACGGCCCATTTTTACGCGTCAAATGGAAGTGGATTTTTTAGGTATACATACAGCTTCCCGTAATAGGGCTATGAAAGATTCAACTCTGAAATAGATATATGTTCTTCAATGAATGGATAAGTACCTAGCCTTAAGGTTGTGAATTAAGTATAATAGATCGAGATGATCGATTTTTCATGATAGGTAACGTTCTGGAACTCCTTGAATGTTTATTACTCCTCAAAAATATAGAAACGCCGAGAAAAAAAGCAATTTTTTGTGGATTATGGTTTGAAGTAAGTATAATTGTTTATCATTTCTCAGAGAGGTTATGACAATCATTTTGAGTTATGACAGTGAAATTTCTAGCTGAGTGCGAGTTGAAACCCGATCGAGCGAGCAGGGCATTAGCCGGGCTTTTAATGCAATTGAAAACAATGGAACCGAACTCGCCCTGAGTTTCAAAAGAAATGCGATAAAGTTATTGAGAGCGCGCCCGGATCGTTTCGTGCGTCAACTCCAACGCAGCTTCTATAGATTTCAGGTATAAAATAGCTGTCACGCCACTATCCCTTTCAAAATGCATTCAATTCAGTGTGGAATACCTTGAAAGGAGAGATATTGTTAGGGATATATTCTTGGTCGTCAAATGACTTCAATAATAATATTATTGTAATAAAAATTTAGGAAGAATTAAGATCTCCGCTAAAGTCAGAGATCCCCCAAAAAAAAAGTACCAGTCGAAAAGTGGTTTGTGAATCTGATATCACATAAACACAATAGTCGAAGATGAAAAAACTGAAACGGACTAGGTACAGCGTTTCTCAAACTATACATTTTCAATTCAGAAATGAAACATTACTGGTATATTAGCGAGTATATTAGTCATATTGGCAACCACGGCGTTGCATCTTCTTTAAGCTCTCTCTTGGTGCTATTCCATGCATTTTATAACGTCCATGGAAATTTCAATTTTGGTCGGTTGTATTTGGCTTAATTTCATACAGGTACTCAGATATTCATTTGTATGGGTTACACTCGGGGTTACGTATTCCCAATTCTTAACGATGTAAAAGCTATACCTAATCTTCAATTGTTTCTTTGAGGGAAATAACCGCAGTAAAACTCCGTATAAATACGTTCAACATTTAATCAATGCAGTTTTGTATCTCTGTGACACTATGTCCAGAATATTTCATATAGGACTCTTGCAATTCCAGTGGTTTTTATCGGTTTTTATAGATATAATCATACTACCAACCCATATCAAAAAAGCACCAGTTGTTATTAGACCAATGAACCTGTACTGGTACTTGTTTCGTTTTTGTTAGTAGGTATTGCATTATCGTACCACTTTTCTTTAAGACTTTTCCGTCATTATGAGTAACGAGAATAAATTCGAAATAATCAACGATCTAAATTTAATCAATTTTAGTTCGAGTTGGATGTACTGATATAACCTCGGATATAACAAATGAATCTTGCACAGGAAAATTTTAATGTATGAGCATGCAAGTGCCACGTCAGAAATTTCTTGCAAACTTGCATTGCATTGAAATCACATAATGTACGCCTGTCATGAGCTATGACTGGCTTTACATTATAACGACAAACAGCAAGTTTTCCTCTTTCGCCCCACCCTTCACCGCCGTCACTGCGTCTCCGTTCCCGGCATCTCGACCGGCCTGAATCATGAGCAGCATTTGTGACTTCTACTCTTTGAAAAAAATGTGGTTTGCGCGAACCACCGGGAACATGAATATACGACGACGGTTCTCACTGTTTATAATGAGAGGTTTGTGTCCTCGATATCTCACTTCTTGTATTTCACCATTATAATTATCTATCTAAAACAACAATACAAGCATAACGAGATAAAAACGTTCGCGTAGCTTTCGATCAATGATTTCATCCAAGGTTCATTATCTAGGAAGGGAGATTGTGATCTTTGAAGGAGGTGCACAACGCGTGTGAATGACAGAGAAAAAAACTCAACTTCGACTGATTCACCATCCTGTCAGACCTGTCTGAAGGTACAGAGTGGGGCGTTGAAAAAAATTCAGATGCCGTGTTTTAGACTATGAAAAAAGTTGTAGGATTTCTTTCAACGAATACCTAAGGATTCTCTGCTGACATTTCACCCGGACCTACAGTTTATGATGTGGAATCCGCCTGTTCAAATATGATGCTGAAATTGATATTTTCACGGACGCTGGTTAATAGGAAACATCCCTTTCAACATCATACCTGAACGGAGAGTATTCCTTCGAGATAGACTAGGGAACCGATTTATCAATAATGTCTGGCCGATGGAACCGTAGCTCAGGAAGAACCTCCTTCGGTAAGGAGTTCCAAAGTCCATCTGTCTGATTGAAAAAATACCTCTGAGCAAGAGGGGTCCGACAGGTTTCCAAGCTCACAACTAAGGGGTGGGAATTTCGGATTCGTCGGGCCATTCGTGTTAATACTGCCAAGGGTGGAACGATTGACGACAATTCAGAAGAGCACCGACAGTGAATATATTGTTACGAAATGTCCTAGCGCCGGCAATGTCGCTGATAAACGCAGGATAATAAGAGGGGTCGAAGAGCGAACGTCACTTTTCCAAGAGCTCGTAATTCGCATGAAGAATTCGATACACATTGTTTGCGCTAATTTTAATCATTACGCTTTGCGCCAACTGTTGTGCTACTAGGAAACTTGATTCAACGAACTTTCCGGACGACGGCATAGTGAGAGGATCTTGGCTACAAAGAAACAAGTATGCAAAAGAGCGAACAGCGATTTTGACAACAAACTATTGAATTTTTCTGACGTTTAATTTTTGAAATGCATAATTTTGTAATTTCTACCAAATAAAAACGAAGGAAGAAAATCCAAAATACGAATTTACAGTCCATACGAAACACACATCATCGAGGCAAAATACGAATTTACAGTCCATACGAAACACACATCATCGAGGCTTCTCTCGAAGATTCTCCATATGCGTATGCAGGTATATTAGCAGACACTTCATCGCGGCGAGGACAGTTATTCAGTGATACAGCTTATTCCTAGAGACAGTTATTGAGCAGAGTTAGTTAGAGCTAGGTAGAATTATCGTCACAATATCTATAGAAGAGAGACAAGCCTTCCACCCTTCTACGATGCTCCAACGAAGTGAGCAAGTCCGTGAGGGAAGAATCACCAACAAGACGGATTGCCCTTTATATATATATATATATATATATATGCTCCCTGGAACTTCCGGTTGAACCGCGTCTGGAATTTTTTCTCTCTCTCTCTCTCTCTCTCTATATATATATATATATATACATATATATATATATATATATATATATATATATATATATATATAACAGAAAATTATGAGCTACCATGAGCTACCGTATAGCAACAACTAGTCAAGATCAAAAAAAAAAAGTGAAAGAGATTGACATGAGCAAAATTTGAAGGTGTAGCCAGAAGGTAAAGTAAGTTCGAAACTTTAATTTTTTCAAATCGAATCGACTTGATTTAACCTAATCAACAGCATATTCTACTCATACATAATATATTCAAATCGTTACCGGCATACACAATACTCATCACAAATGTAACAAGTCTAATTTTTCCAATAATGTGCCAAAAAGGATCCAATGGCAGCACTGTCAAAAATTTCTCGAACTTTTCCTCGATAAGCCTGACAAGTGTCAATTTTCTTTAAAGTGTCAAGGAGAAAAATTACAATTTCATAGTTGAAAAAAAGCATTTTATTTTGAACCCTACAACATGGAGAGGACTCTATTTTCATATTTGACTCGGCTTGATCCAGCGTCTGAACCGATTGAACCAGAAAAAAAGGAAAGAACAATCGGTGAGTCCAAAATTTCAAGCGAAATTTGTTTCTTTGTTTGGGTAATAATCAATCCAGATCCTGTTTGTACTATTTTTAATTCTTGAGAATAATTTTTTTGGGAATTGGAGGATTATTGAATTGAATAAATTGATGAAATTGGTTGTTAAAAAATGAAAATTTACTAATGTTTAAATGTAGCCTGCTCTTTAGTTTTCAATGGAATTTTAATAAGAATTATTGAAGTTCTTCAATTTTGAAGCAAAAAAATGTATTCTATTTTATTTTTTGTCTTGCTCATGTGACATTTTTTCTTTTCCTAACAAAATTTGGAAATTAGGAGCCGATAAAAATTGAAAAAAAATCTCTTATTTTCCCAATGGGGGGGGGGTCCGGACCCGAACCCCCCCCCGTGGATCCGCCACTGCTGTCGAACCAGACATGAGAACTATAGTCCAGTCTATGACCATTTTCCCGTGTATTCATCCCATACAGCACCGATTCGCATGAAAATTTGGGTTCAGGATCTACATACACTCTTTTTCAAAATCTACCCTGTGCCGAGGGTTGCTTTCTCCCTGGGGGTGGATGCCACCCCTTCTTGGGGGTGAAATTTTTTTACTGGAAATGAGCGCGGAAATCAATAGATTGACTAATTCCAAGCAATTTTTGTTCAATTGAGTTTTTTCTGAAAAGCAATACTTTTCGACTTATTCGCGAGTGAAATTGTCGGTTTTCAGGCAAAAAAAACACGTTTTCAGATCCTTTTTCGCGAATAACGGAAAAATAAGGCATCTAATCGAAAAACCTGCAGAGGGCAAAATTATAGCTTTTGAAAAAACGAAGGCGATTGTTGATTTGTGATGTATGCAAACCCACTACAAACTGAATAATTGCTTGTTGAAAGTTGATTGGTATTTTCAAACGCCAAAATGGAAAGTTTCTACGTACAATAACCAAAAACCAATTTTTCGGGAAAAACTCATTGAACCTTTTTTGAAGTCCTTCAAAAATCCTTCATTTCTGTTATTTATAAAAGTTTCTGGCATCAAAACTGACCGAGGTATGAAGGAAATAATGTTGAATCCTATTTTTTCCTTGAAAAAAAATTGTGAATCACTCATCCTCTCTTTCCCCCCTCTTTGGAAAAAATCGTTGCCTAGTGGAACTATATGTATATATACTTATATAATATACATATAGTTCCACTAGGCCTAAAATATGGTTACTATGTGCATTCTTCAATATACTAATGTACACACTCTAATTTCTACAAAAATTGTTTTTGGTTTTTTCCCATAACTCGCTTAGTCTTCAAGCAATCAAATCCACCAAAGGAGTATTTTGTAGCTTTTTTCATGAGCCATAAGCTCATTCACATTATTTTTTGTTTCAGATTATATTTTTGAAAAGGTTCATGCTGAAAGGGGTCAAAAAAGGTACTTTGCGCGAACCCTCACAATATTTAACTGGCCATATCTTACTCTATTTTCATCCTGCAAAAAAAATTAAACACCAAAATTTTCAGAAAAGAATAGCCTTCAATTTTGTACTCCAGAAAATTTTGCATGTGATCAATAGTTTTCGAGTTATTTCGAAGAAATTGTGATTTTTCGCTGAATTACGTATATGATTTTTTCTCTTCAATCTCAAATTTTTCCAAAACTAAGTACTTTCGATTGATGAAAAACTCAGAACTCATTGAAAGAACATGAATGAAGTGAACTATGGAGTAACAACAATTTTTTTCAAAGGGGGGAGAAGAGAGGATGAGTTATTCACAATTTTTTTTCAACGAAAAAATAGGATTCAACATTATTTCCTTCATACCTCGGTCAGTTTTGATGCTAGAAACTTTTATAAATAACAAAAATGGAGGATTTTCGAAGGACTTCAGAAAAGTTTCAATAAGTTTTTCCCGACAAATGCATTGGTTTTTCGTTATTGTACGTAGAAACTTTTCATTTTGGCGTTTGAAAATACCAATCAACTTTCAACAAGCAATTATTCAGTTTGTAGTGGGTTTGCATACATCACAAATAAACAATCGCCTTTGTTTTTTCAAAAGCTATAATTTTGCTCTCAGCAGGTTTTTCGATTAGATGCATTATTTTCCAGTTATTCGCGAAAAAGGACCTGAAAACGTGTTTTTTTTGCCTGAAAACCGACAATTTCACTCGCGAATAAGTCGAAAAGTATTGCTTTTCAGAAAAAACTTCATTGAACAAAAAGTGCTTAGAATTAGTCAATCTATTGATTTCCGCACTTATTTCCAATAAAAATTTTTTCACCCCCAAGAAGGGGTGGCATCCACCCCCAGGGAGAAAGCAACCCTCGGCACGGGGTAGATTTTGGAATAGAGGGTAAGTAGAACCTATATCCAAATTTTCATACGAATCGGTGCTGTATGGGATAAATACACAGTTTACACTTTTTTCACCGTCATAGACTGGAGTACTACATTTCAAGACAGGCCGAATCCGTGACTTATAAATCATGAGAAGCTGACGAAAAGTGAAGTATTTCCCGCACGAAATAGAAATCCAATCTTCTGAAAAGTACCCTTAGCGATCTCATATGCTTTTCCCACGAGAGATTATTAGCGATCGTAATCCCTAGCATCGAGATACTTGACTTTGTAGGAATAGTCATTCCTGCTATCTGAATATTAGATGAAGAAAATGAGGATTTGAATTACATAGAAGCATGTCAACTGCAGTGTTGAATGTCAGACACAAAAGGAAATATATTGACCTATGAAAATAATAATAATATTCACTTATAAACTGGACAACACGCTCGCAAAAACGTTTTTCATTTTCTTCAATTTTTTTATTGGCTCTTTCAGAGGGTCAGAGAAGGCGATTCTTGTGATAATTCGAAAGACACGTGGGTACTTTCTCTACATTTGCTCACTGAACACATCGTGAATACGCCACTGGCATGTTTTGAGTGAGCTAGAGAAATTGCATTATGAGATTTTTCCTCGGATTTTTCTTCTCAGAATTCATTGGGGAATGAATCTGTCAAGTATCGTGGTTCGCAGGTTCACAAATGACCATCTGAGGTATGGCGTAAGGATTTAGTAACGAAGCCGAGAACACGATCCACTTGCTTCATTCATTCAGAGTATAAGTTGCTGACTTATTTCGCGGTTTTTTATAGAGTAGTGCAGTAACTTTCTGGGGCAGACTAGAAGTCTTCCCTTCAGCAATTGTACGGACTTCTTTTTGATTCTCCATTGTTTCAACTGTGTTAGGTTGAAAACTCATTGTCGCTCATTGTATTGTATACCAACATATCTCTAATGTAAATACGCTAGCCACTTGACAACTCAATGAGAAGACCAACTATATTTGATGCAACAACCTCGATATTATGGAAGCAAAATTCTCAATACGGTAAGGAATAAAATCAGAATATTCAATGTAATTTGTAAAATCTACAATGGTGGAAAATGGAACTGGAGTATGGAATTCTGATACGATCAGATTATGAAGAAAAAAATTTGGACTCGGGAGATTATGAAAAATATCTGAAAATGTTTTAGATCCAATGAAGAATTGGCGGTTAACGATAATTTTGTGATGTTGCAATTCCTTTCAGACGTGTAAGGATGATCTCGCACCAGAAGCGTGGGAAAATCGATTTTCAAAAGTTATTTAGAAATCAAGCACTGAGCGTTAAGTCGTATTTGTTTCGAATTCTCCCATCACAGAGGCAAATAGAACAAAACGAAATCTCAACCACAAATCATCAATTTGTGAAATCAAACAAAGCTATATCGAGCAAAATATCAACCCCGAAGTGTTTTCGATGATGTTTACAGAATACGAAATTACCAATTGCTGCTTTCTTTTTGAGTGTTTCAAGCCCCGGGGCTCTAAATTCTAGCTTTACTATTGGTGGAATTTGACACATGTCATTTTTCAACCAATGGTAAAGCTAAAATTAGCTGCCCCGGGGCTTGAAACTCCCAAAAAGAAAGCTGCAAATATGTCGTTATCCAAACCCACAGTTGCCACAGTCCTTGAGACTGGGTCGCATTCAAGCCAAATGACAGCACGATTGATTCAAAATTATCACATCACAAACATATAGGTTGTATTCGGGTTCACAACAAAAACAGTTCAGGAACGGTTCGAAATAGTTGGACTGTTGAGGCGTGAAGGGTTTGTCGCGAATATATCTACATTAATTGGGTGGGTGACTATTTTTGACTGTCCTAGAACAGTATTTATTGCGAACCCGAATACGGCTATAATAAGTGAAGATAAAAATATCGGATAGAAAACGAACTGAAGTACCTTAGTTGTTGATTAACTTACTCAGGTCTCTGCAACTCAAACCACAAACTAATGAGCCAGGAGAGCAAGGGGTGTCGCACTTACGATTTCATATTGAATTAAGAAATTCTGAAATCGCAAGTCGAATTCTAAATTGAAATCTCCTACTTTGATTTGTCATGTTCGAAATGATTCCATTTACAAATCCAATGCCAGATAGCTTTTTCCTCGGCTTTTTCTCTGCAAGTAGACCGATAACGATTCTCGTCCGCTGTGGGTCATTGAGATTTTGCCGTATGATGTGTAAGAGGTCTTCACTACTTGGTGAAGTGAGAGTTTGAGGCTTTTTCGTCATCCAGCAGATGGCGCTTCACCATAGATATTTACACCATCTGCACCAGATTCAGACTTTTGTTTCGTAATGTTTTGTATTCGCAAGTATCAAGTACAACCGATTGTCACTGAGGAGACCTATGGCGGGTCGAAACAGCTGTCTGGAATTTGATTTGTAAATGGAATCATTTCGAACATGAGAAGTCTATAGATTTCAATTCCTGTGTAGGGTTGCAGGTTGCAGCTTTCTCTGCAAGTAGACCAAAGAAGATTCTCGTTCGCGGCGGGTATTTTTACGGCTCTGCCGTACGATTTGCCCGTTATAAAAGGTCTCCTCTACTTGGGTCCAGATGGCGTTGCACCTTATACTTAGGTTGACACCATCTGTACCAGATTCCAAAAGAAACACCTCTCACAGGATAGGTTATGTCTCGGGTTATGTTCTTTATTGGGAAGTTCATCATCCAGATACGCCTCTATCGGAATATATTTGAACTACTTCATCACGTAAAACCAAAACAAACTTCTGAATGTGAAATTATGGTACACTTCTCTAACACATTCACATACTGATTAGTCTACACATTTGTTTTACACAGAACTTTGCCAAAATTCGAAAAACACAAGGTACAATACAAAATACAACGTAAACAATAGTAAACATATGTTTTTGACAGATCACGATCAGCTAATTACGGTTTGTTGCAGACCTTTTTGAACAGACATCAGCGCCCTCATCGGTAGAAATTCTTCCCAATCATCGAATTGTCGAGTGAATTGTGTGGCTGCGAGTGTGGATGTTACAAACTAAGTAGGGCAAAAAGGTAATATGCCCCCTAGGAATCTTTAATGACACCTACCTTCTTATCTCCATTATATCGATTACAACGAGGATTATAATGAATGCTAATCCTTGCATTCTTGAAGATTATATTTGTCTCGATTCAAGTGCAGGTACCGAGGTAGGTACTGGCTCAGGTAAGTATTGTATGTTCAGTTTTCCATTCATAAATTTGTGATACAATCTTCGATTTCATTGGAAAATTACCATTTCGAATTCGTTCTTGGGTTTTGTTATAAATATTTTTTGGTAGTCGCAATCAAGGCCTTAGCCATAAAAATATTTCGGAGGCTGTCTATCACACATATATTTTAAGGCTTTCTCATCGACTCCTGTTGATTTGTTGTAACAAGAATCATTGGGAAAATATGATACAGTTCAAAATGAAAAGATCTGCTGACTGCAGGGTATCGCTGGAAATTCAAGTAGAAGTCGAAATATTCTTTGATGATAGGTATTTGGAATCATCTTAGCAAAAAAATACTCTTTTCAAAAGGCTTACTTGAGTGTGGGAATGACAGACTTTCAACAAAAAAAATCGTTGTCAATCAGAATGATGACCTAGAGAGGTATTATCTCGGGTATTATGCAGCATAAGTTTACCTCAAAATTATTAATACACCAAAAAAGTAGACATATTGTTGAGGATCATTCTGTACGTTCTGTACCTACATCATTGACTCGAGTCATTGACTGACTGCCCTAAATGTTAATAATTACATGAAAATGATTTTTGAAATAAAAATATCACAGGAACGCGAGATCACACGAGTATCTCGACGAGTATTAAAGTATTAACGAATCACAGCAACAGATTCTTAGACAGGGCATAATTCAAATCAGCAACAGCAACTCTTATCTATTCATCAACTAATGATAAGCAATATGCAATGTAATATTTCGAGAACAAATCTATGCAAATTTCCTGTCATTATGAATGATTTTGAGGTTCCTATGTAATGTCCAAATGAGTACCTTCTGACTGTACCGAATGAAAAAAATACCAAATGGTATTTATTAGGCGATTATAAGCGATTTTAAGTCACAATCGCTATTTTCGTCTTCTAGAATATCAAAGGATGACGAAATATAAACTTTTATTGTGAAACTTCACAATTTTTCACACCAACTTTCTGTTGTTTGAACACACAAAATTTTTCCTTTTTGTTTTGTTACAAACAAGTGAATAGGGACTTGGGTGATGTTTTGATAAAAAGAAAGGCAACTTTTGTGTGTTCAAACAACAGAAAGTTGATGAGAAAAATTCTGTAGTCTTACAACAAAATGGGCCTATATCTCCGAAAATATACGAAACCAACGAAAAGAATTTTTGTAGAGGAGACCGAATTACGTAAGTTCCACAATTTTTTTAAAGGTGCTTATAGCGACCGAAGTAGTAAGAACCGCGATTTTTTTCATTTCCAGTTTCTGAAACACATTGTGCAATCAAATAGAAAAATTCTCAGTGGTCATTACACAAACACACTATGGTAATGAGTACCTATTAGACAAGAAAGTTAACTCAACACGATTTACGGTAAAATAGTTGTTTATTGTATAACAGCATAAGAACTCAGTTGTTACAATCTCCAAAGGTCAACAGCCAGTGTTTCCAGTTCAATCTCAGGAAAAATATAAAATTATCATTGGGTTGAACAAAGAAAGCTACCTACTCCTGCACAAATGACAGAAAAGTACTCTAGTAGGTACAAGACAAACCTAACATCTGTTGTGAAACCAAAGAACTGTTTACTATAAAACAAGTTATTCATATGACTTTCCGGAGAGTCAGAATTGCAACACGTCGAAAAAATATTTTCTTTGTCTTGGTATGATGGTTCTGCAAATCAACTACCAGCATACTTCATTGCATGATTGTTCATTATTCGTTAAATTGCAAACTGTATACTCAGGTAGGTACTTGATCGATATGAAAATGAAAGCTGCCGAAAGTTGTAGGAAGTTTTTTCAGGACACATTAGCATAAAAACTTATCGTGTATATTACTTTCATGCCCATAGATGATTTGCATTCAATCCTTTCAAGAAATAAACCTGAAGGGAAATGTAGGGCATACTAGGCGTAAGATTATGACAGATGACAAAGAAGACAAGCTCGCTGGAAAGATGCCCACGTAAAATCTAATTTGTGAGTTTGATTCAGACTCAAAAAGGCTTATACAATCACAAACATAAATATCTATCACCAACGCCAATACGAAACAACCAAACATAATCATTTTACTCACCTGGCTGTTGTTATTTGTAGTCGAATCCTCGATTCTATCTGTTTCCATGTTTATCATTGTAGTACAATTTCAAATAAAGTATCGATTACGACAGAACCATACACACTAATTTATTTAAGGGTTTCTTCACTTATTTTATACACTACCACATTGTTTTAACGAATAAGTATTAGTAAATTCATTAATTTATAACAATTTTACGACACAAACCCCACGACGAGCACTACACACTTCCTCCACCGAAGTGTGGCATGCAAGAAGAAAAGTCATCATCAAACTGCCAATGCCAACCAAAAGCCTTGATTGATATGCTACCACCCACCTAAAAACAAAGTCACCACATTGATTTCTTCTTCATTAAAAAAACATTTTAATGTTTCTAGAAAATTGAAAGTGTCCCAGAAGAAAAATATCGCGTTAGTTAATGATAATTTAAAATATGAACGGTTCATTTATAATTAGTTTTTCACTTCAAAGATGTAAACGTTCTATTGCTATAGGTTGGTATTCACAAACCATTCATTAGAAGCGGCGTGGCGGGTATTTCAAACGTACCTCAAGCTTACGTAATTTTTCATTGTTCAAAACTGTTCAACAATTTTCATAGGATAAAAATGGTGCAAAATTTTGGATCATTTGTGGAGAACGGTAAAAAAATAATTGGAGTAGCAGCAAATTATAAGTAAAATGAGTGCGATATGTTGTGTGATTCATAACAACCATTTTAGTTAACACCTCGTTCCATCGTTATTAACATAAGAGTTTTCAGATTTATCAGACATTATTTTTGATTCCTCGCATTCGGTTTGGTACACATTTTAACAATTTTTATGTAATTTTTTTCAATTCCTATTTTCTTGTTTGGTAGAAAAAGTTATATCACAGAACACCTATATATGCCGAAGTAAAAATAGGGTCACTGGATCTAGTTACTAGATCCAGTAACCCTAAGTAAAAAAGGACTGGTATGCCATCTATCTTAACTGAACTGAACACATAACTTGGGTTATGTTTCGTTTCCCTCATTATTCCGATTCGATCCCTACCGCAAATTATAGAACTAATAAACTAAATCGATTGGTAAAATATTCAAGATGGCTGTGGTGAAACAGAAAAATGATTCAGTTTTGTGATTGGCCGTTTACCACGTGTTTCCGAATTTAATGTTGCCAGTTGTTGAGGACATAAACGCCCTCATCATCACTAATAGTACATTTAAGATAGTACATTGCATACCGAGGGCGGAAGGCGGAAAGTAAATCATTTATATAGCTTACCGAGGTGAACTGATTTCTTATTATCAACAAAAAATGAATATTTGCAAGATTAATTCCGATTCTTGACAGGCATTGGAAATAAACAAGATTCCATCAAATGTTATTGTTAGTAAATGTTATTCACCTACGTAGAAGCATCGTTTCTAGAGATATATACCTAGTTAGTGATTCGATTTTTAAGTCAGGTATTTTCGTAAATTTTTTTTTACTTTTTTACTGACTTTGTAGCTTGAATTTCATATTTTCTTGATTACTTATACATAATGCCAAAAGATGGCAATCAATTCAGAAAGAAAAGTGGATTTTTTCGTCAAATTCGTTGATCATTCATATTATGAAAATTATTTCATGGTCAAACTTGCATTATCTATATGAACTTTGATCTATATACAAAGCTTCTATTGTCAACTCAATTTTGAAGCTTCTTTACTTTTATTTCAATATTTCAGTCAAACTGACACACAGAAATCTGCTTATATTTTAGCCGTCAGAGAAGAGAAAACTTTGTCAAGTAAACGGAAATATCGATATTATAGTGTAGATGGCGTAACAAAAACGCTTCAAATCCTTTTCACACACACATGTACATGTTAAGTTTTGGTTTCGTTACATGTTATGCGGTACAGCTTCTCAGCATATCCAATCCAGCTTGGCTCAGGAATTCATCCCATATTCTTATAGAGATATAGTTAGTCTATGCCTGTGTAAAGGGGATTTGAATAGTTTTTGTTACGCAATCTACAGTATAATGTCGATATTTCCGTTTATTTTACAATGCACGACTAACATTTCCCTATGACTATCAGCCTGCTAGTCCAATCAAATAAACTTTTTTCGTCAAATTTCTGCCTACCCGAAAAGTAGCTGTGGATTCCGGCAGAAACAGGTGTCCTCAGTGTCCCCTAAAGTTTGCGCCAGATTCTGTCCGTGCGTTTAGCAACAATTAGCGGTTGAATGCCGGAAATCATTATTTTTTTTTTTGCTTATATAATGAAAACTATCAATCGGATCGAAAAAAAGTTGAATTAAAAGTTGTAGATAATTGAAAAATCTATCGATTAGCGTTGGCCCGATTTCGATATTCCGATTTGTTGCTTAACTATTGCGCTCGGAATTTGAAAAAAAGCGTTTTTTCCATTACTCTATTAAAAAATGTTGAAATGCATTTGGGCGTTGCAACTGTGAATTTGGGAAGCTTTCAACTAGTAGAAACCACAGTTTCAATTTGGTTGAAAACCAATTGATAGGTTAGCAACAATCTAATTTGTTACTAAAAAGAGTGTCCCACTAGATTGTTATTTCTTGCCCTACGGATAATCGTAGAGCAATGAATGAAACAGTTTTGGATAGTCAAAGAGTTGAACTACAAATTATCGTTTTTGGAAAATCGATTTTTTCAATGTGATACCTTTAAAAATGGCGTCAAAAAAACAACGTTTTTCAAAGTAAAAAACAATTAGGAAAAAATGGTCGTATCAGAATGAGAGAAAATGCATGGGAAAGCTGCTATTTTTCTACGAATTTTGACAACCTCACTTTTGTTCCACAATAATTAGGTGCCAAGATAACACTTTTCATCATTTAGTTTCCCCTGCATTCGTTTGTTTATATGAAGCAACGAGACTTCGACGACTGCACAGAGCAAGAGTCATATTATCCATAGGAACCAGCAGAATTTGTTTTCCACAATCATTTATCATATTTATTGATAGGAGCAGTGGAGGTTCTTCCGGGACCGTTCGACGTGCCGTGTGGAGGGGAAAGCCGGAGAGAGCGATCCAGCGCATAAAGCCATCGATTCGATATAAGAGTGAAATAAACTAATCAGAGCCCAAAATGACCTCGCTTTCTGTATCTCGGAAACTACTTTAATAACATGATGCAACAATGCAATCTCCTAATTCTCAGAAATGACCTGAATCTCTTAATGACCAGTCAAAATGATATTAGAACTTGTATATTTCAATTTTATCTTATAACTGTCTTGTACAGCTTCTGGTTAGCACACGGTAGTTTTCAAGTATCCTTACATGTTAGTACTGTAAAATGTGTTTGTAAGTGAATCCAAAATGAAATGAAATAAAGTTTGAACATTAGTTAAACAATAGTATCTAAATTATACTACTACCCAAGTAGCACCGAATATCCTATGGATATCCAGTTTATGTCCATATCATGTACGGATATCCGTGGACACGAAATGGACATACATAGAATGTCCGTCAGAGAACATGTTTTGGATGGACATAAATGGATATCCATAGGATATCAATAGTGGACATGTTTTACCCACTGAGCACAGAACCTTGCAAAACATTTCTGCAAATTACATATAGACGCCGATTGAAATGTTTCCTGGGGGAGTTACAGTAATATTACTGTGTTAGTTCAGTTGAAACATTGTGAGTTGTTCATTAAGGAAACATTTCATTAACTTGTGATTTGCTTTCCACTGAAATGTTTATGATTGAGGTTGCGGTGATGTTGTCAGATTTGCCAATTGAAATATTGCACAACAATTTTTTTATAAATATTGCTGTAAGTTAGTTATTTCTTTTTTCGAAATATTTCATAACTAAGTTACAGTGATATTGTTAAATACACAAATTTCGAAATATTGTCAATTACTTTCGTGGGTAACATTGCTGTGTTGATAATATTCTTTCCTGTTGAAACATTTCTATATGCATGGCGTTTCGTTTATCTTTCGAGAGATATCGAGAACTAAGTTTAAACGATACAAATTTTTTTTCAAGAAACGTTACTGTCATGAAATTTTGACAATACTGTATGTTGAATATTGAAAATGCATGTTTCTAAATTTAGCGAAACATTTTTTAATTATTTCTTTTCAGTGATGCAATTCAGAACCAATTAATCGCTTGAAATCTAAAACTTGGTAAAGGTTTATTTATTACTTATTATATACTTATGAAACAATACCTGATAACTAAGCCAAAGGTGGATGGATATTGATGCATCTTCAATTAAGTATCAAGTAACAATGAAAATGGCACGGTTAAAAATTATCAAGTAGCCTAATGAAAAAGAAGGCATTTATGCACCTAAATTTAACAATGATCAAAGCTTGTGGAAGGGTATCAACTCTAACCTTACATTATTTTTGATTCCCTTGCTTCGTTTTGGAGAATCGAATATTGGAATTGAAAAATCATTGTTTTCCTGAGAAGTTCCACCAGAATCGCATCTACAGTTTCAACTTCAACTCGCTCACATTCAATGAAAGAATCGTTTATGTTTATGCAGTTATAAAACTGATGATAAGCTCTCAGTACTGTAAAACTTTATCATTGATTTGCTTGTGTTGAACTCATAGTTACTAGTTTTCGGGTTAGACTCAGTTATTAGGTATTGTTGCATCAACCCGCTTCATTTTTGATCTGTATAGATTTTCCGTACATTTTTCCTTCAAGAATATTTATTTTCAAAGAACATGATTGCACTGGGGTTTAGATATAACATGAATACCAAATACAATAACTTGAAATATCACAGCTGATAACTGTCACTTCTGGTTTTTTCATGCTGTAGACAATGAATCAGAAATTATTTCCAATGACCAAATATGGAATTTCGCAATCGGTGAATGTAATAGGACTCCTTTATTTGAAGTTATGCATTATACATCAAATCATAAAAAATTTGTGTAATATATTTATATATTTTCAGCAACTCCATAATTGTGAAAATAGTACAAGATTACCCTCATAGAAAAGAGAATTTCTCTGCTGCTATAAAATATAGTTTATTAATTGATTATCCAAATCAGGACTGCCAAAACCATATTATTTTCATAAATTTCACATTCTAATGTAAATATTTTTTAGGGATCCTGATATTCATTAACTGAATTATTTCAACTTCATAAAATGATGCCATTGAAGCACCCTTTTATAGCTTTGTCTGTTTGGGGGAAAAAAGTGGGAGCTTTTCAAGCTACTCAGTTATTGGGCCCCATTATCCTTACTCCTATTAATGATAATATCATTGAGCAATGAAGAGGTTACACTAGTTTTAGAATATTTCTCACCGCCTTTTCTCTCATGAACAATCTTTGTTGGTGCAAGTCAGGGCACTATAATTATTCTGATTTCGATTCCTAATTGAATGCTTGAAATATTTTTTGAATTATTTCTTTTGTCCCAATACTTTGGTATTAAGAAATCGTTTGAAATTTTTAGGTGCCGTAAAAGAAAACTTACCCACCCTAACAGATGACCAATTTGAAAAGATGGTGAAGGGATGGTTCCAACATGCCACCACAAGACACAGAGGAAATGGAGATAAATAGCTGACTTCTTCAAAAAAAATCAATGGATTTCTCCATTTTTTCATTCTGTATACAATAGGTTCTGTTCTTCTTTTTATCTAGTTTACATTATATTAGACTCTTCAGAAAGCAGCAAGTAATCTGATATTAATATTCAATATGAACATATGACGATATGTCTTGGTTCAAAAAATCAATGGGTGCACATGTATAATATTTTTTGATGTTTTAGTATTTGTATAATGGTCTGAAGCGAAGTATGCAGTGGACCTTTATGTAAAAACTGAAAAATCCAAAATTAAATAAGTATTCATCTATCTATTCATTGAACTGAATTATTATCTGCTGCTAATGTTTTTGTTATTTTATGTGTAATGATGTTTTTATTTCGGTTCAATAAATAAATATTAGGACTATTTTATTTGAATTTGCTTTTTTTGAGTTCTTTTGTACAAAGTTCCACCACTCTTGAATCTCAATAAGTAACAAATTGCCCTTAGAATATAAATTTTCTTCACAGAACTCATAAAAACATCCAAACAACATGAAATCAAATCGAATTCACTATCCCTCGACAAACCCTGTTAGCCTCTACAACAGTATTCTTCATTATAGGTATAAAGTCAAAGGGTAGTGATTTCTATTTCGTGTCGAGTTACTGTTCAATTTTGAGAAATTATATTCCTATTGTAAGCATTTTTTTATTGTCAATGTGATTGATAGAGCACATCTGTAACTTCTAATTATATTGCCAAATCATGTAGATAATTTAGTAAACTTTTCAACAGTATGTATACTTTCAGTTACAGAGTATTTGCAAAATCACAAGAAGTTGATTCGAGTATACTTCTGAAATGTCTCTGAATGGTAGCTGTAAGTTCTGATTATGAGGTCCCCGGTACATATTGAATGAAAGATGATTTGAATATACTTTTGAAATATATAGGAACATTTTCTGGAACGTCTAGTTGAAATGTAACTGCAACATGACAAAATAAATTTTATTTGAATGTCATATTGAAATGTTGATTCAACCTTTCATTTGAATGGTGTATGAAATATCCTTAGGTAAGTAACATCACCTAACATAACTTTTGAAACATTACAAATGGACGTTGCAATAGCGGCCGTTACAGCGTTGCTGGCATGTTAATGCAACATCACTGCAAAGTCTGAAGCAACATTACACACCCCATATATCATTTGCAGCAACATTGAGACAACATTTCTTTGCTCAGTGGGTAGGCTTGGATTTCAATGGATATTCATAGGATATCCATTACTGGATCTTTCATGAAAAATAATTATATAATGGAAATAAATATAGGTGGACTCATGCAACAGTATAGATCACCATAGATCATGTCATGCATCGTGGAAAATGGCACTTTTTTTCAGTAGAAAAAAGTAATTTTCTTTTAGAGGCATGAACTCAATAAAACCTCATTTATTTTCTTCATCAGATCTCATTCATGGGAATTCTGCAAATTTTATGCAAAATTAGCAATATCTAAGTTTGATTTCTGTGGAAAAAATGAGGAATTATGATGCATAAGGATCTTCCTCGAATTTTATGTTTATTTTCATGTCATTCCGAAGATGACCGAATGATTTCTCATTAATTGTGCAAGGTGCAAATTCCGAAGATAATATCATGCCATTAGTCGTGCCGAAGCTAGCCGATATATTTCTCATTAGTTCTACAGTGTGAACGTAGAACGGTCGCGGAACGTGAAATGTCAGGACCACAGGTGTTCTGTGGTGGAACTAGCCAGAAGAAAAGGAGGTAAGCGAAGTAGTAGTAGGTTCCGAAGCGAGAAAAGTATAAGTACTAGCACCTAGCCCAATCAATATAGAAGAATCCCACGGAGATCATTATCAAATATCCACAGGGTTACAACATGATTTCGAATCAGACAACGTTGTAACCCCTTGAACGAGCAGAGCCAATAAATCAGAAGAAGAAGAAGTAGTAGGTTAGAATTTGTGATCTGCGGCACGCCGGTTTTTGAATTCCGCTTGAGTAAGTAGCTATTTGTGATAAGAACCTACTCTACGATTACCGAACAGTTATTGATTGACTCTGATGAAAAAAATGGAAAATAGAAAAAGGAAGCTTTTTCATAAATATTATAGAAAGGCAACTGAAGAGGCAAGAATATCTGTTGCATCTGACTTCAGATGTGACGCTGTTCCAACTCCAACAGCTTCCAATGAGGCACAGTTCATATTGACATTTCGGTAACTTTCATTCATTGTCTGGGTTGGAATGAAGTATTATCCTGGTGAGTGAGATTTTTCTACAAATAACTCTCTATTTTGCTTTGTGTAGATATTCCCACTATCAGAAATTTTCACAATTGAACTTTTTGTTGTTTGTTAGTTATTTTTGTTCTGTATCTAAAAACTTCCTATCTAATCAACCTACATTTATATCAAATTTAATTTTTGTAGTAGCTGCTGACCGTCAAAATTGGAACAGAAAAGATACTGAAGAATCAGTGAAAAAATGGCTACGCAGGGCCAAAGAGCGTAGCGTGAATGAAAATCAACCACTTACAAAGTTATAAATTCAATACCTTGTATATTATATTCCTAATACTGAACTTTAATTTCAATTTTTTGTTGTTTTTTGCTGAGTGCTAGATTTTATTTTTTGTTTTGTTTTTTGTACTGAATGAAGAAATGTATTTATTATTGGATTTATGTTATGTTTAAAGAGTTTTTTTTACATTATATATAAAATAAAATGTTTTATATATTGTAGGTTTTTCCATATACTGTAACATTTCAGGTTGGAAATTTGGAAATCAATAACCATAAGGTATAACTCTATCTTTCATATATTATTGAAAACCCTAAAGTATTTTCCAATCAAATAATCAGCGGATTTAACCAATGTTCAGAGCGTGATCTCTTTGAACGTTTTTGGAATTTTCAGGGGATACCTATCTATCGGATATCCAATATTCAAATAGATGGCTTTCAATGTCCAACAAATATAGGATGTTTTTGAACGTCCAATGGATATCCATAATCCAAAGGGTGGATATACATTGAATATCCGTTGAAACCCATCTGGATGTTTTCCAACGTCCGATGGATATTCATTTTCAAAATGTGGATATTCATCAAATATCCGATGTAATCCATTTGGATGTTCTTTAACGTCCAGTGGATGTCCATATTTCAAAGGATGGATATTCATCGGATGTCCGATGGGATCCATTTGGACGTTTCCGAATATCCACTGGATATCCCAGATGGATATCCAGTGGACATCCAAAAGTGTCTCAAATGGATATACATGGGGTATCCTATGGCTGTCCAGTGGAAAAAAATGGATGTCCATTGGATATTCCCTCGGACATTAACGTATATCCATTGTACATATAGTGGATGTCCTTGTGTTAGTTGGGTACCGAAACATTTTTGACCTATAGATGTAATTGAAATTATGTATAATGAATAACCTTACCTTTTTAAGAAATCCAAAAAATAATAATAATATTCTCACGTGAACTATCACAGAAGTCAGCTTAACAATAATACATGTTCAAATCACTACCAAAATAAAAGTTCAAATGGAATGTTTATTTCGCGCACTCAGTATAACCGGCCGGAACGATACAAACAAACTGTTCAATCGGGGACATTCTGTACAGTAGTTTTAACATGGAAATCACACTCTGCTGAAAGAAAGAAACCGCCGTATTGGTTCATTTTGTCATTTGCTAAGTATCTGAAATGCCTGATAGGACTTGACTAACCTAACGGAGACAAAATAAACATGTGAATAGATGAATGTTAATGGACATTTTCAGTTGGAAGCTGTAAATATCAAAGGATAATGTTGCACATAAATGGGCAAAAAATCTCAATATAACATTCATATATACACATTTGTAAAAATATCAATTGGAAAGGAGATGAGCTGTGCTTTATTCATTTTCGAATGTCAGAGAAAACTTGCTTTCTCCGTCTAACTAAGGTAACATTTGACATCGTATTATCAGAGTTAAATTTGAAATGAACGAATAATTCACTACATTTGCAGCGTAAAAATTGAATCATTTGCGATTTGAGGGATTTCCGAAAACAAACCGGGTAAGCCATAGTGATATTCGATCATATCTCGATGCAGTATTGAAAACAAAAAAAAACAAAACTTGTCCAGTATTTCCCGAGATACAGACAGAGTGGTCATTTTGGGCTTTGATAAGTTTATTTCACGCGGTGCACTCGACGGCCGTTTAGCGGTAGATCGCTCTCTCCGGCTTCCCCCTCTACACGGCACGTCGAACGGTCCCGGAAGAACCTCCACTAATCCTATCAATTATTATGATAAATAATTGTGGAAAACAAATTCTGCTGGTTCCTATGGATAATATGTCTCTTGCTCTGTACGTGCAGTCGTCGAGGTCTCGTTGCTTCATATATACAAACAAATGGAGGGGAAACTAAATGATAAAAAGTGTTATCTTGGCTCCTAATTATCGTGGAACAAAAGTAAGGTTGTCAAAATTGGTATAAAAATAGCAGCTTTCCCATGCATTTTCTCTCATTTTGATACGACCAATTTTTCCTAATTGTTTTTTACTTTGAAAAACGTTGTTTTTTTGACGCCATTTTTAAAGGTATCACATTGAAAGAATCGATTTTTGAACAAATTAGATTACTGCTAACCTATCAATTGGTTTTTAACCAAATTGAAACTGTGGTTTCTATTAGTTGTAAGCTTCTCAAATTCACAGTTGCAACCCCCAAATGCATTTCAACATTTTTTAATAGAGTAATGGAAAAAACGCCATTTTTCAAATTCCGAGCGCAATAGTTAAGCAACAAATCGGAATATCGAAATCGGGCTAACGCTAATCGATATATTTTTCAATTATCTACAACTTTCAATTCACCTTTTTTTCGATCCGATCAATAGTTTTCATTATATAAGCAAAAAAACATATAAAAATAATGATTTCCGGCATTCGACCGCTAATTGTTGCTAATAGCACGGACAGAATCTGGCGCAAACTTTAGGGGATAATAAGGACACCTGTGTCTGCCGGAATCCACAGCTACTTTTCGGGTAGGCGAAAATCGTCATTTTGGGCTCTTGAGCAGTTAATTTGATTGGATTATGCTTCGACGATGCAATTTGTCGCTGCAATTTCTCGCGGCAACATCTATCGCGGCGTGAAATGTCATCTATCTGTCAGTTAGCATTGCCAACATTAAAATATAGCACTAGATGTCACCAAAATAAAAGCCTACTATCACAACTGATATATAATTTTATTCATTTCTAATAAATGTAACTGTGATAAATTCAACTCATTACTTTACTTGAATTTGATTGCCATCTTTTGCTATCTTGTATAATTAATAAAGAAGTTGTCTGATTCAAGCTACGACATCCGTAAAAAAATTAAAGAAAAGTCATGACTAGGGAACGAAATCACCAGTGCCATCTACCCGTAGTATCAATCCCTTCAAATAATATTTCCATATGGTGAACTAACTATATTTTTATGTAAACAATGAAGTGAGCTGGATAAAACCCAACCAACTACTCTTTGCAACTGCTGTCAGTTGTTTGTAGTCGTAAGAGCGGAGAAAATTCGGATTATTTTCCCGGAAATGTGTCGAATGATTCAGAGACTGTTTGAAAAATATGATCTCAAATATAGTACAAATTACCCAGACAGCACATAATATTCCATGAATATTCTCACAACGTTCAAATATACTTTTTTCAGAATATTTCAATGAAATGTGTTCAGAATAATCCCAGAATATTTTCATCATTTAACAAATATTCTATGAGCATCCATTCGCTATATCCCTGAAATATTCTGTTCGAATATCCGGGGAATATACAGAATCGTATCAAAATATTCTGACAATGTTACAATGTTCAAAATATACTCAGTTTTGAATTTCCCAATAGAATGTTCTGGGAATGATTCCAAAATATTCTCATCCTGTAACAAATATTCTAAGAACATATACATCTCAATATGTTCCTAATATTCGAATATTTTGAGAATATACGGTATCAAAATATTTTTTGCATTCCATATTACCTGTTAGTTCATCTCTCAGCACAATGGGAGTTTCCAATTCCGAAGTAGTGATATGATAAAAAAATACACCGTCCATATCATCAGACAAAAATATTTCAATTCGTAGGATGAAAAATATATATGCCAAATTGACAGCCAGGAACTCTTGTCCAAAGAATCAATGGTAAGATACCTAGGAAAATTATTTCTATGCACATTCCTCTCTACTGAAAATTAAGCTTCATATGGTATATGACTGATCGCCATCTACAATAGCGATCTGAAGCTTTTGCGATCTCAGAAATCAAGCAATCGCTTTTCGCCAAGTTTATCCCAAAATTATTCAGGTATAAGTAGATACACCAGGATTTCCTAGGCATCTTAATCAATGGTTATTGAAGTTCATTGTTTTTTTAATATCAACATTAATCAACAGGCACCATACAACGCAGAGGAAGGTTCAATCACAGCGGTAAAGCAACGATAGGCACAGTTAGTGTTTGCATGATGACCGCCTAATGATGTCACTGTCAATTTTTCTCTTTTTTATCAGTTCTTAAAGATTCTCACAACATTCTGAGAATGTTTATATGTGTTATGAAAGAATATTCTATGAACATTCATATAGGATCACTGGAAAGTTTTAGTATATGCGAGAGATATTCTCAGAATATTTAAAATCGTCCATTTCGAAAATGCATAGAACATGCCTAGAATACTTGATTCATGTTGTGATAATGTTCAGAGAATATTCAAATATTTTCGTAGGATATTCCATGAACATTCTATGAATGACATTGTGCTGTCTGGGTATGCATTTTACGACATGACAGCACATTGAAAACTGGCCCTTTATCAAACACTCTGTGCGCTCAGAAGGCAGCCGATTGCACCGACTTTTTCTTATTTTTATTACTGGATGTTTAATAATCTCTTAAACTATGGTGCAATCGCTGCAGGGCGTTAAATGACCTTCAATGGCCTATTAGCTTAACACTCCTATAAGGAAAATTTGCTGCAATCGGCTGCTAAGCGGGAAAGGGCTGATTGCCTTAGGTGCCGAAGCGTCCTGGGTCTCATTGATTTTTCTGGTTGGTAGCACATTTGTTAGCCATTTCAGCTGTAGGGAAACCCAGAAAAACCCACAGTGCTACCGGGTCGGTCGGTGTATTCGATTTAGGCAACCAACCATTGCAGAAAAATTCTGCCGACCGCGGTTTGAAACAGCAGGCGTTGGTGATAAACAAGTGCCACATGTGACACCTAATATCTATTTTTATTAATAAATTTCAGATGCAGCTAACTGTTTTCCGGATCTCACCGGAAGCGAACGTTTCAGGAAACAGTGGCAGAGGTTTTGGAGAAGATAAAAAAAATGGATAAAAAAAGAAACTTCAACCTAGGCTCCTCTCTATGAAATTATTATAGTTTTCATTTTTAGGATTCCTATATATTTATTTTTGTTATTCGTTTTTTTTCAAGTTCTTTTATCTTCACTCCAGAACCATTCCTGAAAATACATCGTGAAACTGCCAAAAAAACATAACCACTTAACGTATATCTAATATCTATACATCACTGATAAATATAACTTAGTACTTTAGTTATCAAAGGTATAACTGTTATGTGAAAAAAATAATATATTATAGTATCATATAAATCATGAATTTGAAACGTTGCAGATACATTTCATCAGCACAACCTTTTTGATATTGTAAAGTTGTTGTATCCGACCCGGACATTTCATATAAAATCTTTATAATATACATGTTAAATTAACAAAACACGATAATGTAACATATAATTTTGTAATGTAACTGTTGCATTGATGTTATATCACAATGATTAGTAGGGAGTCTTATTTTTCCATGAGATCCTGTACATTTTAGAAGTTTTTTATTATGTACCCAATCTTAGTGGTGAAGAGACTTAAGAGAAAATAAGAGAAAATAAGGAGCCACATAGGCCTTGGCGTCCAGTAAACTACAAAATTATGAGAATGATTACCTTATGGCTTCCGAAGTTGGAGCAGAAATTCAAATCAACATATTTTTAATCGCTCAAATCTATAAAAGAAATGTAAGCTCTTATAATATTCGATTCCTCGTAGGTCTCTGCTGAAAATTCTGAACAAACCGTTACCGAAAGTACCAGAAATTTTCTTGAAGCCAACAACATCTTATGTTACGGAGAAAGACCCAATAAAAGTGAGTAGATTATTAGAAAATATTGGCCTGATAATTTGTTAGATTTAAAGTCACGAATGAAATTTGACGCTGTTTTCAGATTTTGTTCTGTCATTGGAGCAGAATTGCACTTATTTCTTCATAATTCTGTCTGAAACGAAAAAAATTGTGGCAATGTTATAGGCTCTTGCTAAATGATTGAAAAAACATTACAATTATGTTTCGCACGACCATCAAAATGGACAATTCGAACACAGAAATAACTCAAAGTACAAAATTTTTGGGTGTTCTTATCAGCCTACTCACAGGCTAATGGTAACAGAAAATAATCCACACATGCACATATAAAATTTTTCAAAAGTAACCTGATGAAATTGAAACCTTTCATGGTAACCATAAATTCAAGAGAGTAATTAAAAAGATTAATAGATATCGAACCATACGATGTGAAAGATTATTTATATCACATATTTTGATTATATCTTAATATATATAAATCTCGTGTCACAATGTTTGACCTCAATGGACTCCTAAACCACTTAACCGATTATAATAAAATTTGCACACCATGTGCAGTTCGATCCAACTTGAGAGATAGGATAGTTTAAATCTCAAATTATAGTCGCAATTTTAATTTATTGCTAATTATTTGTCTGTTATTATTTGACAGTCACAATTATCTGTTAACTCCAAATGATTCTAACAGATGTCGATACCTTTCGACTGGGTTGAGTAAGTAATCAATAGATGGCGCTGCTGAGCCCATCAGTTGACAGAACAAATTGAATCAAGATGTCGATAACTTTCGACTGGGTTGAGTAAGTAATCAATAGATGGCGCTGCTGAGCCCATCAGTTGGCAGAACAAATTGAATCAAGAAATCCAGCTCAAAGAATCAGGACAGCAGAAGGTCATGCACAACCACAAATGGTTTAGATTTGGAAAATCCATGTTTTTCTCATGGGCAACTATATGTTGCGTGTTCACGTGTTGGGAAACCGTCGAATCTATTTGTGTTAGCTAAAGACAGGTTAACCAAAAACATTGTGCACCGATTGGTGTTAAATTAAATTGAAATTGATAGTATTTATTATTCAAAAAAATAGATATTAATGTTTAAGAGTTTAAGACTGTCTGCCTTGCCTACCTCATTCATGAGTTTAAGCGTCACATGTTATTTACTGTATTATGCTGTAATATACTTATATTTGTTATAAAATTAAATGAAAATAATAAATCTGATAAATTTTTATTTTGTACCTATTGATTTCTGCTTAATATCAAGTGTAAGAACATTTTAATTAATTGTGTTCAACGTACTTCCCCTTCAAATCTCAATCCAGTGGATTTGTATACCAACATCAACTCCGTATGTAATATAACAAAAACTTTAGCCACAGCAACGCGTGGCCGGGTCAGCTAG
>JAVJAQ010004594.1:0-91083 GCA_032362365.1 Zygogramma bicolorata
CCAGAAGAATCCACTTCAAAAAAACCGAACCTGAGGAAGCGGAAAAAGTGAATCTTCAAATAACCTGTGGTACTCTTTTTTTTGCCGCTGATTTGTATACATGATTATCGTTACCTCTAGAGAATACTGCCTCATGATCAATCCCTCCAAAACAGTTGTTATGCTGTTTGGTCGATCAGCATCCAGAGGAAGATGTGAAAATAACATAGATATACACCTTGACAATGAAAAACTCCCTCTTACTGAATATTCAAAGAATCTAGGTCTCTTCATCGACAAATCCCTCAGATTCTCGTCCCATGTGTCTTTGATTTTGAAACAGGGTTACTGCAACCTAAAGAAAATTTACTCAAACAGAGAATTCTTGAATAAGCAATACAAGAAAATCCTGTGTGATGCTCTGGTATTATCACATGCTAATTATGAAGATTCCGTTTACGGTCCTGGCTTACTGCAGTCCGAAAAAAAAAGGTTACAGACCCTGCAGAACTCAAGTTTGAGGTTCATAACAGGGACCAGGAGACGACTACCGGTTACTCATCATCTGAGCAACTTGAATTGGCTGAACATGAAATCCTGACGGATATTTCATGCATGCATTCTCTATCACAAAGTCATCACCACAAAGATACCTAGCTATCTTCGTGATAAGATAAGCTTCAGAACGGACATTCATAACTTGAACTTGAGATTCAAAACGCAACTATCCACCCCACTCCATTTACATATAATATTACCCGGCAGTACAATCGACTCCCAAGCACAATGAAAACACTTTCGCTTTCAAACTTCAGAAAAAAATTGTTATCCGATTTACTCGCAAAAAAATTGCCTCAACTTCTGAACTGATTTTCTCTTAACATAGGCAATGAATACTTTTTTCTTCCATTTTTTTTATCATGCACTAGTTACTAAAGACATATTAGTTTCCTTTGATATATATGCACAAAATCATTTCTCACCGGTTCAATAAAGGGGCAGAGTCTGATTATTGCGTTATAGTCCAAGAACCAGGTACTTTTTTTCTGCAATCTTCTACAGAATTGATATTCTTATTGGAAAATGTTCGGGGGTGTCCCCTGAATGTAAATTCAAGTTGGCGGGACGTGGGGGGTTGAGCTTCAGCCGCCATCTTGGAAAACACGTTTTATCGAATATCTCGTGAACCGTTTATCGTACGATAAAAACAGTGAGAATCGTTTTTGTAGATAATGAAATTCTCTGCAACTTTTATTTGAAACTTTTTTTTGTATAAAGCATAGGTTTTTATTTATGGCGCGCCAAAATACTGCCATTTATACTGTTTCATCAACCGTTCACTATATATTTAGCAATAACCATGCTGGGAACAGTTTGGCGCGCTATAAATGAAAACCTATGCACTATACGGAAAAAAGTTTCGAATAAAAGTTGAAGAGAATTTTATTATCTACGAAAATGATCCCTACTGTTTTTGTCGTACGATGCACGGTTCACGAGATATTTGATAAAACGTGTTTTCCAAGATGGCGGCTGAAGCTCAACCCCCCCCTGTCCCGCCAACTTGAATTTATATTCAAGGGACACCCCCAAACATTTTCCAACAAGAAAATCAATTCTGTAGAAGATTGCATTATGAACCTACTTTTTTTGCTCTGGCTCTTGGCGTATTATTAATGTGACAAGATCTGAACTTCAATTCTACCTTTTGATATATAGTTCCGATAATGTTGTTTTTTTTAATTCGTATCTGTCCTCGAATAACTTGTGTGAATCCGTTCAATGAAATCTATTATCATTATCAGTATTATTATTATTAGGTCTTAGTATTTTTTTTGCATCGGCTTGTTTTTTGATACTGTGTTGTTTTCAATTATTGTATCATACATATGTTCAATGTGTATTGTATATCATTTCATGTAACATATTTATTACTTTTACTGGTACAATGTTTGCTCGTGTGCACTTGTGTGTGTTCACATAGGTGCACACGTTAATCGGTTGGATGGAAGAGCATGTTGTGATTTTTTGTGACATGATCAGAAATTTAATCCTGCCGTTTGATAGGAACTCATATATATATATATATATATATATATATATATATATATATATATATATATATATATATTATCTCCTGTATATTTCTTCAATTTCATCAATAAAAGCTATTTTATTATTATTATCACATCTGAATGCAGTTTGTACATACGATGTTTCAGTTGAAATTTTCGATATTTTGATGAATAATACAATTTCATTCATCAGTTGAATAGACCCTGGAATACTTAGGATAAGTCAAATACGTTTGTTCGACTTCGCAACTGAAATGGTTAAGTATACTAAGGCCGCAAAATCTTGTTTCGCGTTCCGAGAGAGAGAAAGATTATCACCGAAGCCGTTCCGGCCGAGGCAAGATGATCTCGAAGTCGCGAAAACATTTTGCGGCCATATTATACCACACAATATTTTTCTTGCAACCGTGAAAATTATATCATTCCAATAAACATTATGTCGTTTTAGAAGGCCAGGGTTTCAACGTGAATACAGTAAAGTAAACTGATGGCGTCAATATCAACATTGTTTCTATGAAAATGACATATTTAGGAATAAAAACGTTGAGTCTGGCGGCAGTTACTTAAGGCAACGGCCTTCAGAAATTTTGCCGGCCATAACCCTGGGTAACGGACGTAAAAATATTATTTTGCCAGTGTTGCGGCTGCGAAATGCTTGTTTCGCGTCTGGTTGCACGAAGAAGTTTTGAATTGGTTCAACACAGTCACCCATCAGTCTATTGAGATATAACTCGAGCTAAACGTATATTATAACTGTGCTACTCCTATGGTCGAAATAGCAATTGCCTTACCAAAAAATCAGTAGGATGCCTCAGAGCACAACGGTAGGCAGGAACTTCAGCTGACCACTGCTCGCACAAAGCTCTGCCTTCTGAGCGCATTCGTGAGAAAATTTGTCAAGGCTTCAAATAAAATTAAAGAAAACGAAGATTATTTCAATTTCTTTAATTTTTCCTTTTCTGAGTTTTAGTCATGTTCGACTGGAACCCCATTTTTTGATATCAACGAATATAGAAGTTTTGGAAAAATTGCAGTCCACCTAGTTTCCTGAATAACTCTTTCCTTTAATTGTCACATGTACACGAAAGTGGATAAAATAACTTCTGAGGTTATTAAGATTTGCCAAACGGCTGCGGAGCTATACACAAAATAACTTTCCTATGTTTTGCGGGTGTGACTGAACTTAGATCAGAGTAGGAAGGTCAAGTTTCTATCGATCTCACTGGGCAAGGGGGGGAATTTCAAGCGAATATTATTGTCTCCATGTTTATTTGACCTGATGTCCCTGGATTCTATATACTGTAAGTTCAGTTGAATTGAGAAAACACCTGTCACTGTCTGTCAATGTCACACTTCCATGAACTTGAATATGTTAATGTGTACCAAAGGATGGGTTGGATAAAGGAAGAAAAATGTAAACCAACGATGAACTCCACGGAGTGATGTGTTCGATAGTGAATAAGCTATTGATAACATACCACTTCGATCATTGATTCGAAACTAGTTACTAACAAGTTACAGTTACTACTTCTTGGTGAGACTGCAGTTTTTGTTTGTAACCCGCGTATTATGCTTTGCTGTGAAAGAGTGTGTGTTGTAGGTTGCATAAAAAACAATCCCTGTTATACCTATACACCTATGCTTGCATAAGCTTCGTATGGAAAAATGACAGATGGTCGAAGCATAAACAATCAATTTTGAAGCGGTAGGTCTGGGGAGCAAACGTCATCGAAAAAAACAGAAATCTTAATTTATCAGTTTTCACTCGTTCAATAATTATTCATCTGCTGTTGAAAGTTTTCAGTTTTGAATGTAGAATAATTTATCGTTATCATTATTATGTCAGCATATTTCTGCAGCGATTGTTATATTTCCTATGAATGATTCGAATTGCTTTTTCATAATGGAATCCCTTTGAATGAATGATCCAATCGTTAATTGCTATATATTGATATGTCGGAACTAAAATCACCAGTTTTAACGACGCCGAGTAACTTTTATCAATTGTCCACTGACGCACTCTGTAAAACTACTTATTCATTATGTACCTCATCGTGATAATATGACTAATCGAGCGTTTTCTGAATCATCACATTTCGCCTTGAAGAAGTGCACTTCAAACTCATTCCTTTCGTATCAAATTTCGGTTGTCCTACAGGCAGGTTAGTATTCGAAAACGATACGATTAAAATGATAAAATTCGAATGTTCTTCATAATTTGAGCTCTGATTCAATTCATGAAAGCACGTGGGAAACCATTTCGAAAATTATTATCACGAATTCGATGTGGATCAATTTTCAATAGAACAATTAATGTTGTATATTATGAATTGGTAAGTGTTCAACTGAGTCAAGAAAATATTCATTCGTGATTTCCTTTTTTTTTCAATTTGGACAAAAGACATATGAAAAGTAAAACGTTGACAGAAGAACGATTCTGTCAAGACACACACACACACATATATATATATATATATATATATATATATATATATATATATATATATATATACAGTGCGCGGCTAAATTATGACACGAATTCGATATTTCGCAAGCATTGCGCTTTTGACAAAAATCCTGAAAGGGGTCGATTTTTGTTTTTGAATTCCTATTTCTGTGTGTGTTTTTTAAAGAGGTTATGTCACTGGTTTTGACGTGGTGACGTAAACGGTATTTTTTTTTAATGGAAATATATGTGTTGTGATACTTTATCTGAAAGGTCTTTCAATACTGTATTCAATGATAATAAATGATTTGATTCATTTGTACAGGGTGAACAAAAATAAATATTTTATTTTAGTAAGAGAATAACTTTACATCCAACAAAATATAACATTCAAATGAGATGTTCGAAATGTCATCCACCAGTCTCTTGACAATAAGCAAATCTACGGACACATTCCTTTTGCACCTTGCGAATAACTTCTGGAGTAATTCTGCTGATTTCGAGACTAATTCGATTTTCCATCTCCTGTAGATTTTGCGGCCTCTCTACATAGACTTTCGATTTCAAATAACCCCACAAGAAAAAATCCAGGGGTGTAAGATCTGGAGATCTTGGGGGCCACTCTATCGGTCCGCGTCTACCAATCCACCTCCTAGGAAAATAGTTATTCAAAAACTCTCGAACATCACGTGCATAGTGCGGGGGTGCACCATCTTGTTGCAACCATATACTTCCATTTGGTAAGTTAGGATTGTTGGCGTTTGGAAAAATATCGGCAAGGATAGGTATAAGTTCATTTCTCAAAAATTCCAAGTAACGCTCCCCTGTGAGATTTCTTTCGAAAACATAGGGGCCGATAACTCTGTCCTTTATTCCCTACCCAAACATTGAGCTTCTGAGGGTATTGAGTATGCCCTTCCATCAGTGAGGATTATTCCTACTCCAATATCTGCAATTCTGACGATTCACTGAACCATTCAGGCAGAACGTAGCCTCATCGGAAAACATAATTTGTTCAATAAAACGGGTATTGCGGTTACATGAATCCTGCATAATTTCACATAACTCCATACGGCGCGGCGATCGGGATCATCTTCATTGAGTTGTTGATGTAGCTGTACTTTGTATGGATGATACTTTTCTGCTTTCAGAATACGTAATACAGAGCGTTGGGATACGCCATGGTCTGCTGCAATTTGTCGTGAAGTACTGTGGGGATTATTCTCTAAACTCAATAGAACATCAAGTTTCACGTTTTCTTTTAATCTAGGACGTCCGGCATTCGGAATGTGCTTGACATGACCAGTTTCTCTGAATTTTTTCTCAATCTCACTCACTGTTGAATGACTGATAGGTCTATTTGGATACTTCGCATTGAACAAGTCGCATACCTGTTGCTGAGTTCTGGTTCTATCTCCGCATTCAACGAAAATTAAAATTTCTATACGTTGGGTTTCACTTGAAGTAGCCATAGTTTACTCTCAGAACTTTTTCACTTGAAATATGTGGTGAATATTTCTCAAAACGTCTTTAGTTAGGTGAGATATTGCAACTGACATTTACTTGACACTCACTTGACTTTTATGACATTAATTTACGATTGTCACTTTTATACTCCCGTGGAGCGGTGGACCGATCGAAAACCTGATTTTTCACGGTTACAAATTTTTGGAAGTGAAGCATTTGCTGAAGTTTTGGGATACCTCAAAAAACTGGACAGTCGCAGCAAAATGTTCACCTTTGTTGGCTACGGTTTGAATGGCTATCGGCTGTGGGATTCAGAAAAACGAAAAATAATAACTCGTAGAGATGTATTCAGAGATGAAAAATTCTGCACTGATGTTTTGACTGATAAATGTCATAATGAAAATATGTCAGAAATATATGATATTGAAAACCTTGGTGATGAGAAAAGTTCAGACAATATCATCCAGGATGCTGGAATTCTGGGAAATGAATTGGTTGATAATCGGTCTGAACATCAAAATGAAGATGAAAGTTCATATGAATTGAGGATAAATGAAATAAGCAATGAATCAACTGCCTCAGGAGAAGAAAATAGACATAGAACTGTCAGAAGACCAGAAATATTTATATTTCAGGGGATTAGAGCCTTGGCGGGAGCTCAAAGAAGTCAAATTTCGCATTTTTTCAACACTCTTTTATTAGCTTTACTTGTAACTAACTGACAATGTAATAAAATCTTAGAGGTCAATTTTCACCCACTTTCAATCGTCCGAATAATCTGAAATTTTTCACACATATCAAGGACCGACGACAATACAAGAATTTCATAATATTAATGTAATAATAATAATAATAATAATTTTTTATTTCAATTTTCACTCAAATCAAATCCTCCGAATAATCTAATTAGCACACATATCAAGTACCGACGAATCTAAAAATTGAATAATAAATTATAATTTTGAAAGAACCAAAGACACATAGTAATATGAAATGAAAAAAAAAAAAGAATAATACTCAAAAATTAACTTTTATGTTAACAAAGCGGACGCGGACCGATAGAGTGGCGCCCAAGATCTCCAGATCCTACAACTCTGGATTTTTTCTTGTGCTGGATGGCATTTTGAACATCTCATTTGAATGTTATATGTTGTTGGATATAAAGTTATTCTCTTACTGAGATACAATATTAATTTTTGTTCACTCTGTACAAATAAATCAAATTATTCATTATCATTGAATGCAGTATTGAAAGACCTTTCAGATGAAGTATCACAACACATATATTTCCAAAAAAATTACCGATTACGTCACCACGTCAAAACCAGTGACATAACCTCTTTAAAAAACACATACAGAAATCGGAAGTCAAAAACAAAGATCGACTTCTTTCAGCATTTGCACAATGCTTGCGAAATATCGAATTTGTTCCATAATTCAGCCGCGCACTGTATATATACATATATATATATATATATATATATATACACAAATATTCCGTAATCAGTATTGAACACGTATTGACTCCATTTACCTTCACCTCCAATATGTTTTCAACTTATTTTTGTGCCAAATCTAACCTTCAGCAACCGAACCGGAAATAAGATCATTTAACGATAACGAACGTGGCAATGTCATTCACAATTGAAGGTGATTCTATATATGGAAGAAAACAGTTTACAAAAATGAACTTCCTGGAAATATAATTTCAATTTTTTCGACCCGATGTAGTTGAAACATCAGAGATGCATCAGGAGTTTTTTTCTCCATCTTCAACTCAACCATTCCAGAATTCATTTCAGTGAGAATCCTCAGTTGTAGATTGAAAATTATAGTTATTGGGAGTGGATAGGTGAAAACTCTTTTGATAGTATCTCCTGATGTGATTGTGTCATTGTGTCGAGAAGAACAGGTTGCATTCAGAAAGATTTTTGTCACCTGTTCCGATAGTCATTCGAGACTTTTTTGATATTTTGAAAATATTTTTTCTTTTATGTATAGTGGGGCCAGTAAAGTGAGAGTCACTGTGGCCGTGGATAAAAATATATTTCAGATGTTTCGAATGAAGAGTTTTTTGCGAGCACAATTCATTCTACGGTTATGTTCTCAATTATTTGTCTATTTTAAGTTGGGATATCCTGATACCCGAATTGAATATTCGATGGATATTCATAAGCATCGACATCTTTTGAAGGATAACCTATGGATGCTCATCATATTCGTATATATATATATATATATATATATATATATATATATATATATATATATATATATATATATATATATATACATATACTGGCTGGAACTTCCGGTTGATCCGCGTCCGGAATGGTTTCCTTGTCTACGTTTCGGCTCCTATTTCGGAGCCATTTTCAAGACTGAGTGACCTTGCCGGTTATGAATATCCATCGAATATTCAATTGGTGTATCAGGATACCCCAACCTGAAAAAGGCAAATAAGAGAAAACATCTGTAGAATAAATTGTGCTGTCAGGAACAGTATCAATTTTCTTCTCCTGAAGATGCTAACTTTGTTAGCGAAACGCGCGTCGAGTGCAAAAATATCAGTTTGGTGTTAGGGTAATTGATCTCTAAGAAAAGTTTAATCTTTCACACCAAAGGTTTCAATCTCATCATTTACTGCCAAGGATATGCTCTACTAATGAATTTATGGATACTCATGTAATATCATTATTTCTCAGTTACTTACAAGATAAGTAATATCTGACGGAGCCCACATCAGGGCATATCTCAAAAAGCAAATACCAGTGGTAGAATGAAACTGTGGCAGTTGTCAATTATCATTTCGACAAAATTGGGTTTCTACTAGCACCGTTGGTCATTTATGAGTGATTAGTATACGGCCAATCGTACAAGTGTTTTGTGACTAATTATATCAGCCGTATTCGGGTTCGCAATAAATACAGTTCTAGGACAGTTCAAAATAGTCACCCACCCAATTATTGTAGATATATTCGCGACAAACCCTTCACTCCTCAACAGTCCAACTATTTTGAACCGTTCCTGAACTGGTTTTGTAAAGAACCCGAACACAACCAATGTTTCTGTTTCCTCAAATTCCACAAATTCATTAGTTTAATTCTACCAACGTATAAAGCATGATCAATACTGAACAATCATTCTTGGTTGGATATTTGATTTGATATTAAATTTGTGGTCCAGTGATTTCGAAGACGAAAACCGTGTTCACATCAGTAGGGTCTGAATTTTCGAAACGAAAATAGATATTAATAACTTCGAAGTTATTTACAAATTCAATGAGAGGTTTAGATCGTCTATGCAGTTATACATGTGCATGCAAAATACTACAGATATAAATATAATTCGAAATGTGTTCGAGGAAGATATTACATGAGTTGAATTCAACAAACATAACGAATGGCAAATGAAGATAATAATTGAGTAATATACTTCGAACACTTCCAAATGAAAAATCAAATTCATATTTCTCGATATGGAATGCCCAGAAATACTTCAGGATGAAATAGTATTTTTTCTCATTGGCGAAAGAGAGATCTTATATTATTATGTGACAAGCAAGCTGTAAATTATTATCAACCGCCGCCGCCGACAGAAAAAGTTTTCACTCGTTTTACGGCGGTAGCCTGAAAACTATCATGGACATGATGTGGATGATTTGACTTTACTGATAGAAGGAAAATATCAACTACATTTTCATATTCATCAGTATTATGACGTTCATTATTGAGTTCACAAATATTTTTTCTGCTACACCTTTTCCCTAATCATTTTCATCAGCTTTTCCGAAGAAAATAATTCATACCATTCCACCCCACTCGACAAACGATCACCCCCTTACCTTTTGACATACTGATAGCTAATACCTAATAGCTTCATATGTGCCTGAATCTTGCGTCAGTAATCTAGTCATGAAATTTTTTGATTCGTCCCAAATTCGAAGAGAACAGGTAAGATTATTGCATGCATAGTTTGGTCACAAAAAAATCTTTGTGTCAATTATAAACAAGTAAATAGTGATAGTGCAACTGAAACTGTGGCGATAAATAGGAAATCGACAGCATTCTTAGTTGAACTAGAACTGGCAAGCCGTTATCTTATGTAGACACGGAAAAATCAGTTGTCTCTGTGTGGATATGTGCTGAATTGGTTAAGTCGTTGACAGAGTTCTTTTTACATCCCCTACCAAAATCGAGAGAAAGCAGCGCAGGTAACTGTATTCAAGAGGAATACTCTTTCTAATGATTTGATATTCAGGCTCCATCCAGTTGTGTCAAAGCTCTAACCTAATAGGCCCACCACTTCTGATTTTGGGAAAATGTCAAATACAGGACAGATGGACGGGAGTTTCTGGATTTCAATCCGATAGCATGGTTGAACTCTCCCAGCACTCTCAAGGACAGAGTTCCTGGACCTACTAGATTCAATATCCCATTTGGAAAAAAAAAGTGGTGTATGGTGTTAGTTCTAGTTGAACAGGGATTTCCTCCGAAGAAAAAACAATTTCTCTGCTGCTGTAAATTTCACAACAACTTTGAAAGAATAGTCATCAAACTCCAGCATTAGCTGGGACTGTTTATAAAATACATTTCTATTTAATTTCCTTGATTCTATATGAACAACTCTTTTCGTGTATAATGACATAATGAATATTTAGTCATGAGAATGAGCAAATGTTTTAATTATAAATTATCCATGTGTGTTCAACATATTCGCTAATATTTCTACATATTTCAAAACAAACAACTGTTAAGAAACTGGTTTTTCTAGAGAGAAAAATATTTACATTATAATATTCCAAAAGATATAAATACAAATTAGTGTATGTCGTTCAAGTGTAACATCATTAGCCGAAAAATATTTTCTGATACCGGAGTAAAAAATATTCCGAATGGAAAGCAATACAATGGAAATACATGATGGAGATAAACTGGCAGATAATTCATCGGAAGAAGCGCACTTTTGCTCATCCAAGGACTAACAAATTTTGAATTGATGCTAGGTGAAACAATGATTTCTAGCACTATGCCATCAGTTTTTAGCGGTATAATTCAATATATACAGAAAAAAATAGAATTTTCCACCGAAAATTGGGAAATTAATGCCGGATATTCTCATACGTCTTTCTTCAAGATGATAGATTTTGGAAAACTAATCACAAAGAACCAAATGCCGTACAAGAATAATAGTAAATGGTCATGAATTTTTTTATTTCTGAAAAAAATGTTTATGCTGGCTTTCGGTACAATTATCTTCACACGATACTGGATTCTTCGTGATTCGTTTTTCAGAACCTACTATCACCATAACCGTCAACAGATATTTGGCCTAGCTCTCCATTTTTGGGTAGAAAATTCAGTTTTTCCCTGTATCAAATGAATTGAGCCGCTGAAACGACGGCTCAGTGCTAGAAGCTATTGTTTCATATAGCAGCAGCGTCCTAAACATGATTCATGCTGGGTCATTTGGCCCCCTAAAAAGTGTGGTGGGCTTATAGTATATTATCAATTTCAATTCTGTTTCAGTTTTGTCGAACTATATATTCAATATAAGTAGATATGCTATGTATGTACGGGGAAAATGGCAACACTGTCTTATGGAGAATACCATGTAAATCTGGGGAAAAAAGCCAAGCTCGATTTTGCAAATTTTCGTACCAACTATGGGATCTCCATGAGACAGCGTTGCCAGGTTTTCCCCAGATCTGCTACTTTTTCGATTGTTTCGCGGTAGCGTGCTTCGATCAAGAAGGTCCTTGCCTACCTACCTGTTACATAAAAAAAGTGCCTTGTCGGGGGCTGGAACCACTCATCTACGGCTTGCGAGACCAACGCTTTACTCACTGCGCTACAGAGTCACTTGAAGGTACAGGCAAATATTTCGTATGGATACGTCGTTGACTTGATAGGAAGACAAAAATGTTGATGAGAAAATAGATACACTACTTGAACACAAAGACGCGGCTGCGGATGCGTGGTAGCATTGGGGAAATTTCGATGAAAGTGGTGGAGGGATGCATATCGAATGCTCGTTTGGCTTCACTAGCGGCGCGACATCGTCAGCTTGTGTTCCGCAAGAGGCGCACTCATGAGAGAACGTCGTCATTATTAGTGCCGCGGAAGTTGAGATACCAGGAATATGAAAGACTCATTACTTGCATATTAGGTTCGAATTATCGAGTCACACCGGAGGTCATATAGAACCTTGAAGGGAACATACTGAATTATTTCATACGGGCAAAAGTTGCATCGGGGAGGGAAAGTCTGGTATATAGGTTTGGTAATAAAAGACATTCGAACGAGAGGTGAAACGCAGTGGCTTACCTTCATAGTACATTGATGGCTAGCTGAAGCCATTCACTTTGTTAACATTCAAAACCATATCACCGAATCAGTTCTCTATTGCGAGAATGATCAAGTCACTTCATTATTGAAAAAAAAAAAATAATGGTCGAAATATCAAACGAGGCACTTGCTCATTAAAATATATCCTAACAATATCAACTAAGACCATTATGCAAAGATGATCAAGTCGCTTCGCAAACAAAAAAATCATTGACCAACACCTTTATCGCAAAAAATGGAAAAAACCTCCAATTGGGAAATAACAAAAAAAAATTATAGAAAGTAGATCAACTGAGCCATTTTGTTATTCTAAAAATAACAGCTGAACAATTTCCTCATCAAAACCTACAATAACTGCGAGGCACTTTCTGAATAAACTTAAATCACATCACTAATGAAATGTTGAAAGTATCCAATGCTGTTCGCCGGCTGAAATTTGTAACTTCAAGCGACTCAAGTTTGATATCTAATACATTTTAAAACAAATTTTTAGTTTTTCCCGCCCATATTGTTTCAGCTTAAATGATATAAGGTTAATTGTTCACATTATGATCTGCTAATTTGGTACATAAGGTACTTTTGGTATTGCGTTAGATGTCAAATTTTTGGTAAAACATGATTTGAAGTGATATCATATGATATTTCTATTTGCTACTGGACAGAAATTGTACCACACATCTTTCCAGTGTCATCCTTAGAAGCACTCTCATTAGTGTTAGGATACTGGAGGTGTTTGCTAGACCTTGTTGAGAATCTTGACTGATCATCGCAATGTGCAATTGGACAACAGACCCATATAATATTTTTGCCATGTTTTCATTATCAACAGCACTGTATCGCTGGGGTGTAAGCATGCTGTGTGCATACATATTAGGCATCAGTTGTCGAACTCAAGAGCACACTGTTTTATTATATAGACAGGAATGCTATGTGCACACACATGAAATTTTTCATTGGGAATTAGTCTCATGAGCAAACTGTTTCATATAGGTAAAATATGCACTGCGCTACGTTCCGGCTACCCCTGTTTCGGCTACCATCTCAAGGTCACCAGCACCCACTCAGCACCTCCATCGCCAGTTAATATCTGCAAAGGAGGAGGATTTGACGTAGAGAGAAGGAAGATAAATCAAACAAAAAAAATCATCTACAACAAATATTTATTGTACACTTACGAACATTTAGATATACTTTACAATGCGTAATTTTACTATAAACTCCCACGAAAAAAACTTAATAGACACAGAACACAGATCTTTCTTTCTTCTTAGTTGGAGTAGTCTTAATTCTATCTAGCTTAATTTTAATTTTATAATTTAAATCTATCTGCAGGTCTTCGATTTCTTTTTCCAACCAATAGTTGGACAAATATAGAGCTTCTAGGTTTTCTAATTGCAGAATGTAACGCGTTTTATTCCTGTAAATTATTTCCTTTATTCCAGAGATAACTAATTCTAAGCCCTCATCTAATTCTTCTAGACGATGACAATCTAAGATTTTTGCAGAGCCTTTTATCGTGTGCATAATTGCAGCATTAAAATGGTTCACTTCGTCTTGAGTATACTTCGAGCTGTTTATATTTTCTTCTACGTTGCGGAAGTACAAATCCTCAATTTTAGGAAAAACGTGCCCTTTAAAGTTCGTGAATCCATCTGTTTCAAATGATCCAAAAGGTTCTTTGGAAGGTAAATAAAAAATAGTTACAGCGTCGCCCCTATATGTAGGATAGGTTAGACTTACAAACCCTGCCTTGATTGGGAGTGCACTGTTGTTACTCAAATCAATAAAACGTGTTTTAGGAAAGCCTCTCAATATATTTACAGATTTAGTTCCGCCATGTTCCACAAGAACCCCTACATAGCTAAATGAGTCCTTTTTATTAACTGCAAACGCATGTATTTTATAGGAACCCCATGGATATAATTCTCCCCATTTCTTGAGAAAATAAGATTTGAGCTCATACTGATCGCTTCTTATCTGCTCTTCTTTGGTCAGCTGATCCAGATATTCTTCTCGGATAGACTTTGCTGTTTCCGTGTAATCCAACTTGCGTTTCTTGGCGTCCAGTTCTTCTAGCTCAAGTTGACGTTTTCTACCACTTGTGATAAATGGTTCCCTCAGTGGCTGTATCGTTGTTAACGGAAAGGGATAGAGTTTGCTTCCGGCATTTGCTCGCTTTCTCAGAACACGAGGAAGTGTGTTAGATGTATCAATCAACCCAGCATCTCCAATGTCGATTTGTTCTGGAATTGTAGAATAGAGTGTCGATGATTTCGTAAAATAAGTACCTCCCTGTTTAATGTGACATGTGAGACAAATGTTTATCTCATTTTGATTTCCCTCCACTGGTGTTATCTCCAAGTAGTTGATAGGGAGCAAGTTAAAGCTCAACGCAGAGAGAGCGTACTTGATCAGTTTTTCCTTCTTAGCTTGCTCATCCGGTAATTTAATTTGGAGTCCTGTCAGTTTCTTAGTGTTTCCATTTCCCCAATAAACATATTGCAAGATGTTGCCAAACACAAGACAGCAGCTGTTTTGTAAACTTTCTGACAATTTCGTCCACATTTTGGCAATTGGAACAGAGTAGAAAGGAGCTCCCAAGAAGTAGGTCTTATTATTTTCCAGCACAAGTTTACAATCTTCCACAGGCTTTAGCTTATTGTTAGTATTATTTCCAGCAGTCGTGTGATTGTATATGGTTGCTTCTAATCTAGTAATACCATGTTCTTTTGCCAAGATCGAAGAAAAAGTACCTCTGAGACGTTCGTCTGGACAATTGAGGAAATCGATTATATGGTTACCAAGCACCTTGTTAACACCTGGGCTCGTAATCTGGCAGATGAACTTATTATAAATCTTAACTCTTGCATTAGAAGTGAGCCATGTTAGGCAATCATTGCCCACTGTTTTGTAATTATCCACGATAATATTACAGTTAATCTTGGATTCTCCTTCGTAGCAGAAATCCTGGTTCTCGACCAAGTACTTGATCATCTCTGGCTTGCTAAATATCCCTGCGAAGTCTTGCGTTATGTCCAAATCGATGAGGTAATACATTTCTTGTTCCAGCTGATCCAAAATTTTCGGTATTTCTTCTAAGAGACTGTCCAGCTTAACATCGGCAAGTTCAATTTTGTATGGAATGACCACAGGAGTTTGATATTTTTTGTTTATAGTCTGCCAGTCATCGTTCTTAATAATGCTCGACAATCTTGTTGTCACTTTGTTTTCGCTGGTGAGTAAGAACGGTAGCTTAGCCTTGACTCCGTGTCTAGCGGAAACAAATTTCGAGAACTTTCCTCTCAGGTAGCTGTTAAATGATCCACATACTTGGCTTTTTAACAATAACTTCTTTGAGTCCTTAGAGCGTGTTTCGCAGTCACTCAGATCACAAATCTTGACCACCATAATGTTGTCACAGAAACTTGTCGTCAGGTGTTCTCGGCAGCTTTCGGAGCAGTGGCGAATACGTCATAAGTGTAGGTATTGCATAATATTGCACAATATTACTACCAGAACAACAACACCTCTTTCTCAACTTTTTACAGATTAGAACAATTTCTTGGAGCTCATCTTTTTTAGAAGTAACCCTACCTAAATACATTTTCCGCCGAGGTTGACTGTAGAAGCACACGCCCTGTACCAGTTGTAACTAGATTTTCCAAAAATGAATTGGATTCCCCCACTCCATTGACAGAGCCTATAAATTACAAAAATCAGTCAGAGACGAGTAGTCGTCATCTGACATTTGTACCGTGCAGACCTCTGTTCTCAGCAACTTCTCCCCGTTCGCGAAAAAGTACTCCGTAGTAGTCGAAAATGGACAAGACGAAGACCACTGTCAACATCTCTCAATTGTTTGGGAATAAAATAAAACCAACCGACGAAAGGTTCGGTTTATGGCTGCTTTTGGAGAATCTCTGCGGCAACAATTTAATTACGGATGTCGGAAACATCAATTACACCCGTGGAGAAGAAAATCTAGTGGGAAGTGCGTTATCTCACCCCATTACAGAACCCTTCTGTGACAACATTATGGTGGTCAAGATTTGTGATCTGAGTGACTGCGAAACACGCTCTAAAGACTCAAAGAAGTTATTGTTAAAAAGCCAAGTATGTGGATCATTTAACAGCTACCTGAGAGGAAAGTTCTCGGAATTTGTTTCCGCCAGACACGGAGTCAAGGCTAAGCTACCGTTCTTACTCACCAGCGAAAACAAAGTGACAACAAGATTGTCGAGCATTATTAAGAACGATGACTGGCAGACTATAAACAAAAAATATCAAACTCCTGTGGTCATTCCATACAAAATTGAACTTGCCGATGTTAAGCTGGACAGTCTCTTAGAAGAAATACCGAAAATTTTGGATCAGCTGGAACAAGAAATGTATAACCTCATCGATTTGGACATAACGCAAGACTTCGCAGGGATATTTAGCAAGCCAGAGATGATCAAGTACTTGGTCGAGAACCAGGATTTCTGCTACGAAGGAGAATCCAAGATTAACTGTAATATTATCGTGGATAATTACAAAACAGTGGGCAATGATTGCCTAACATGGCTCACTTCTAATGCAAGAGTTAAGATTTATAATAAGTTCATCTGCCAGATTACGAGCCCAGGTGTTAACAAGGTGCTTGGTAACCATATAATCGATTTCCTCAATTGTCCAGACGAACGTCTCAGAGGTACTTTTTCTTCGATCTTGGCAAAAGAACATGGTATTACTAGATTAGAAGCAACCATATACAATCACACGACTGCTGGAAATAATACTAACAATAAGCTAAAGCCTGTGGAAGATTGTAAACTTGTGCTGGAAAATAATAAGACCTACTTCTTGGGAGCTCCTTTCTACTCTGTTCCAATTGCCAAAATGTGGACGAAATTGTCAGAAAGTTTACAAAACAGCTGCTGTCTTGTGTTTGGCAACATCTTGCAATATGTTTATTGGGGAAATGGAAACACTAAGAAACTGACAGGACTCCAAATTAAATTACCGGATGAGCAAGCTAAGAAGGAAAAACTGATCAAGTACGCTCTCTCTGCGTTGAGCTTTAACTTGCTCCCTATCAACTACTTGGAGATAACACCAGTGGAGGGAAATCAAAATGAGATAAACATTTGTCTCACATGTCACATTAAACAGGGAGGTACTTATTTTACGAAATCATCGACACTCTATTCTACAATTCCAGAACAAATCGACATTGGAGATGCTGGGTTGATTGATACATCTAACACACTTCCTCGTGTTCTGAGAAAGCGAGCAAATGCCGGAAGCAAACTCTATCCCTTTCCGTTAACAACGATACAGCCACTGAGGGAACCATTTATCACAAGTGGTAGAAAACGTCAACTTGAGCTAGAAGAACTGGACGCCAAGAAACGCAAGTTGGATTACACGGAAACAGCAAAGTCTATCCGAGAAGAATATCTGGATCAGCTGACCAAAGAAGAGCAGATAAGAAGCGATCAGTATGAGCTCAAATCTTATTTTCTCAAGAAATGGGGAGAATTATATCCATGGGGTTCCTATAAAATACATGCGTTTGCAGTTAATAAAAAGGACTCATTTAGCTATGTAGGGGTTCTTGTGGAACATGGCGGAACTAAATCTGTAAATATATTGAGAGGCTTTCCTAAAACACGTTTTATTGATTTGAGTAACAACAGTGCACTCCCAATCAAGGCAGGGTTTGTAAGTCTAACCTATCCTACATATAGGGGCGACGCTGTAACTATTTTTTATTTACCTTCCAAAGAACCTTTTGGATCATTTGAAACAGATGGATTCACGAACTTTAAAGGGCACGTTTTTCCTAAAATTGAGGATTTGTACTTCCGCAACGTAGAAGAAAATATAAACAGCTCGAAGTATACTCAAGACGAAGTGAACCATTTTAATGCTGCAATTATGCACACGATAAAAGGCTCTGCAAAAATCTTAGATTGTCATCGTCTAGAAGAATTAGATGAGGGCTTAGAATTAGTTATCTCTGGAATAAAGGAAATAATTTACAGGAATAAAACGCGTTACATTCTGCAATTAGAAAACCTAGAAGCTCTATATTTGTCCAACTATTGGTTGGAAAAAGAAATCGAAGACCTGCAGATAGATTTAAATTATAAAATTAAAATTAAGCTAGATAGAATTAAGACTACTCCAACTAAGAAGAAAGAAAGATCTGTGTTCTGTGTCTATTAAGTTTTTTTCGTGGGAGTTTATAGTAAAATTACGCATTGTAAAGTATATCTAAATGTTCGTAAGTGTACAATAAATATTTGTTGTAGATGATTTTTTTTGTTTGATTTATCTTCCTTCTCTCTACGTCAAATCCTCCTCCTATGCAGATATTAACTGGCGATGGAGGTGCTGAGTGGGTGCTGGTGACCTTGAGATGGTAGCCGAAACAGGGGTAGCCGGAACGTAGCGCAGTGCATATTTTACCTATATGAATTCGGTAATGATGCTAAAAAAGCGAGAAAAACATGAAAAAACAATAACAGAAAAAACACTCACTTTGACGCGTCTTCGAAGTGTGTAAAACTGATACGTATTTTATATTTTATTTATATACTTTTCACTACGTACATATAAAGAGGGATAGAGACAAGAAAAACAATAAAGTTCTCAATCTAACACATTGAATTTAACCAAAGAACGGGTTCTTGCGCCAACATATTCCGAAGCACTCTGTCCCAAATAAGTCATCACCAATGTAGCTTGTGATGAATTGACATTTTGAATGATATTTTCTGTGAATTGTTCCGTGACACGTTTAGGAAGCCATACTTTGAACGAAGTATCACTTTCTTCATCTATCAGTATAACTTGGATGGATTTACCATATCGCGTGGAGAGTAATAACATTTTTTCAATTTTATAACCCTTATCGATAGCTAATGATGTCAAAGGTTTCTGTTCCATAGCTTCAGTCTGCTGAACTATGGCAAAATTGATCTTTTCAATGTCTAATTTCAAATTATCCATACTCAAATTATAGTGAAAGTATAATTTCAAAATATAAAATATGTTCACCTCTATGACGACGACGTTCACTTCTTGGGTGGATGGATTCTCGGTGGTGTGACTTCGAAGCACAACTACTAATACTCCTTTCGATGATCTAAACTGACAGCAAATAGAATGTTTTGAGCTTATATAGAAATTGATAAAAGGGTGGGGGGTGTGAGTTTGAACACTCTGCGCATACACATTGAAGACTGAAGTCCATTATTGAAAATGCTCAAGGTTATTCAAGGGTTCATGTACTCCTCCTCAATATGACATTGCACAAAGTCATTCGATGCTAGAAAAATATTCAGTGTGATGTTGTTCGATCACATCTTCTGTTTGGAAACAAAAACACGGTTCGAGGTCGAATGATCAAAACTGAAAGTGGCTTTTTTTCACAAATTTGATCTGTACTTGACATAAGGATCACGAATATGCCATTTGGTTCTTCTATACATCCTTTATGTACCTCGGTTGGAACATGACAATATATCATCAGCTTGACAGTTGAAAGTTTCTTCTCAATGTAAAAAATGTATTTCTGAAAATTCAATATTACAATGAACCCAAATGATATGCAGTAATTTACAAACATTCGAAAAAGTATACATTCCATATAAAAAAGTATAGATTTCACAGTTTATTCGCCTGATTGTGTGATTGTTCCTCCAATAATTTTATGAGGAGATCTAGCCTATCATCAGAGTCGGTCTCACGATTATCCACACTTCTTAATGCTTCGATGAATAATTGAAGATTCTGCTGCGGGCTTGTTCGATAAAATTCTATTTCTTTATGACCCCAGGGTAGAGTTTTGGTGATGTTGGGAATGCTTGTCATCCTTATATGATAGAGCCACTTTATTACACATGAGGGTGTAAACATCATGCAAATCACTCCGGAATGTACTCCTCTAAGGCAGTATTGAACCAACTGACTCCACAATCTTTTTATAATCATCAATTGACATATTATTTTGTATTACCGATTTTTCAACACCCTTTGCCTTTCTTAATTCATCACCCACATATTTCACATGGTATGCCTTTGCCTTGGTCCCATAAGTCGATCATTTTTCGATTCATTGTTAGCGAGCTTCCATATAATCATATATTGAACTGCATTATTTTCTTGACTCTTTATTCATTGCAGTACACTGACTTCTTTCCTGACTATTTCATTCAAAATTTGCTGGTTCTTGTCAATAATACACATTAAATTGATTTCCTATCGGTTTAGGCATCGGATACGATTGGCGAAAGTTGTGTTTTCTGAATAGTAAATATATTTAACCAATCGTCCAAAAATAATCAATCTTACTGATTTTTCAAATGAACTTTGTACTTCATCTCTCTTTTGCATTATGTTTGGGTATGTTGCTTCGTTACGGATCATTTTGTGGTTAAGTTTATGTTAGTGATATCTCTCTGACATGGAAAAATATTGACGATATATTTCGTTGAACAGAATGCTTCCGGAGTCGAAAGCCACCCAATTAACAAAACACCTTGTGCTACCGAAGGGTCTACATCTTCTGTTTGGACACGAAAACAGTCATTTTTTCTTATAAGTCCCTCTGAATACCCCAATTGCCGTAAAATACTAAACAATATACCGCGTATACTACTGAAATAGTGTTCACGGCTCGGGGTCGAATAATCAAAACTGAAAACTGGAAGTGGCTTTTTTTTTTCACAATTTTGAGCTGTACTTGACAAAAGGATCACGAATATGCCATTTGGTTCTTCTATACATCCTTCATGTACCTCGGTCCTCGGTTGGAACATGACAATATATCACAGTGTTGCCAATGACATATCTACAAAATACCCACACCATCCAACGAAAATACCCGATTTTACCCGCACGCTATTTCAAAATACCCGCATTTTAGCCCTTTCCATACCTAGGCTATCGAAACTCCCTTTTGTCCAAAACATTTATAAAAATAAAGTTTTATTCCATATAACAAACATGAGGACTCCTTTTCGATTTCAATTTCAAATTCTACAGGTATTTCTTCACTAGCTATGCAAGTGGATGGTGCTGATTCAGTCATTGATGAATCACTCCCCAAAGCAGTCTCATTTTCATCTTCCTACAAAAAGTTTCAAAAAAATTTCATTTTTTATTTTTCATATATTATATTCTTACTATTTTATCTTCATTTTATTTTACTAGCCACTTGTCCATTTTCTTTAAAATTCAAATCTGTATGCGTAATTGTATAAAGATTAAAAAGGAAACCGAACACAACAATAATAAATGTTAATTTAATGGGGTTATGTTCCAAAGATATTAAAGAAAGAAGAAAGACACACAATAGTGACAGAAAGAGCTGGATCTTGCATGCACAAAATCCATAATTATAATCCTTATATTGTGAATTCCGTTTTCTGTGATTCTGATTTCCTGTCATTCTAGTTTCTTTCTAAAGGGCAAATTTCAGGCCACAAGCCGTGTTCTTCCAATCTTTTCTCAAAATGTTGACAATGTTTTATGTTTTCCCAAGCTCTTGGCATTGCCCCCATTTTACCCGCAAAATTCAAATACCCGCGAAATCGCCCTCACAGCTCAAAAATACCCGCATTTCGGGTAATTACCCGCCAATCGGCAACACTGATATATCATCAGCTTGACAGTCTGCTCGTGTGTTCCGAGGTTTCGTAAACCTAGCTTCACACTATTGGGAAGTTCATCATCCAGATACGTCTCTATCGGAAAATATTTGAACTATTTTATCACGTAAAACAAAAACAAACTTCTGAATGTGAAATTATGGTACACTTCTCTAACACATTCACACACTGATTAGTCTACACATTTGTTTCACACAGAACTTTGCCAAAATTCGAAAAACACAAGGTACAATTCAAAATACAACGTAAACAATAGTAAACATATGTTTTTGACAGATTACGATAAGCTGATTACGGTTTGTTGCCGACATTTCTGAACAAACATCAGCGCCCTCATTGGTAGAAATTCTTCCCAATTGATTGAATTTGCCGATTGATATTTTTCAACCAATGACCAAGCTACAATTCTTCACAATAGTGCAGCGAATTCTCAAGCTGAAAGCACGTTATGACTATGGGTATGTCTAACAGCCCACAGCGCTCAAAGCCGCCCTACAAAATATGACAGTTTTCCACGGTAAAATGTCAAATTTTGTAAAGCGGCTTCAAGCGCTGTAAGCTGTTAGTCGCAGCCTATATTTATTTATCAACATCCTGAAACACAGAGAAGACCATGGAATGAGCAAGATAGAGTACTTGAATCTATCAGACATTTGAAAGTTCATTCAAACTGACGAGATGAGAGAGTGCGAAACCCACACTACCCCACACCTCATTGGAAGGCAACACATCCTGTGGTTTGAATATCAGATAGGTGCTAATTAGTCGAAATGTTGGCCAAGTTGGATAGCATTCGAGCATATATTCAAAAACATTTCGTTTTGATGTTCGTTTTCAACGATTATATACTACGACCCCGTATGTCATTTTCTTCTGACCCACTTTTTAGCATCACGAGTGACGAGTCACAGGCGCAGATGTATGTAACTACTACAGAAGACTGCCGTGTTTTTCCGACTCAAATATTCAACATCATAGTAACGTCATATAATATGATGCTGAAAATTGATCAATGTATGGAATTGAAACGACTATTGATTTCATATAGGTAAAATATGCACTGCGCTACGTTTCGGCTACCCCTGTTTCGACTACCATCTCAAGGTCACCAGCACCCACTCAGCACCTCCATCGCCAGTTAATATCTGCATAGGAGGAGGATTTGACGTAGAGAGAAGGAAGATAAATCAAACAAAAAAAATCATCTACAACAAATATTTATTGTACACTTACGAACATTTAGATATACTTTACAATGCGTAATTTTACTATAAACTCCCACGAAAAAAACTTAATAGACACAGAACACAGATCTTTCTTTCTTCTTAGTTGGAGTAGTCTTAATTCTATCTAGCTTAATTTTAATTTTATAATTTAAATCTATCTGCAGGTCTTCGATTTCTTTTTCCAACCAATAGTTGGACAAATATAGAGCTTCTAGGTTTTCTAATTGCAGAATGTAACGCGTTTTATTCCTGTAAATTATTTCCTTTATTCCAGAGATAACTAATTCTAAGCCCTCATCTAATTCTTCTAGACGATGACAATCTAAGATTTTTGCAGAGCCTTTTATCGTGTGCATAATTGCAGCATTAAAATGGTTCACTTCGTCTTGAGTATACTTCGAGCTGTTTATATTTTCTTCTACGTTGCGGAAGTACAAATCCTCAATTTTAGGAAAAACGTGCCCTTTAAAGTTCGTGAATCCATCTGTTTCAAATGATCCAAAAGGTTCTTTGGAAGGTAAATAAAAAATAGTTACAGCGTCGCCCCTATATGTAGGATAGGTTAGACTTACAAACCCTGCCTTGATTGGGAGTGCACTGTTGTTACTCAAATCAATAAAACGTGTTTTAGGAAAGCCTCTCAATATATTTACAGATTTAGTTCCGCCATGTTCCACAAGAACCCCTACATAGCTAAATGAGTCCTTTTTATTAACTGCAAACGCATGTATTTTATAGGAACCCCATGGATATAATTCTCCCCATTTCTTGAGAAAATAAGATTTGAGCTCATACTGATCGCTTCTTATCTGCTCTTCTTTGGTCAGCTGATCCAGATATTCTTCTCGGATAGACTTTGCTGTTTCCGTGTAATCCAACTTGCGTTTCTTGGCGTCCAGTTCTTCTAGCTCAAGTTGACGTTTTCTACCACTTGTGATAAATGGTTCCCTCAGTGGCTGTATCGTTGTTAACGGAAAGGGATAGAGTTTGCTTCCGGCATTTGCTCGCTTTCTCAGAACACGAGGAAGTGTGTTAGATGTATCAATCAACCCAGCATCTCCAATGTCGATTTGTTCTGGAATTGTAGAATAGAGTGTCGATGATTTCGTAAAATAAGTACCTCCCTGTTTAATGTGACATGTGAGACAAATGTTTATCTCATTTTGATTTCCCTCCACTGGTGTTATCTCCAAGTAGTTGATAGGGAGCAAGTTAAAGCTCAACGCAGAGAGAGCGTACTTGATCAGTTTTTCCTTCTTAGCTTGCTCATCCGGTAATTTAATTTGGAGTCCTGTCAGTTTCTTAGTGTTTCCATTTCCCCAATAAACATATTGCAAGATGTTGCCAAACACAAGACAGCAGCTGTTTTGTAAACTTTCTGACAATTTCGTCCACATTTTGGCAATTGGAACAGAGTAGAAAGGAGCTCCCAAGAAGTAGGTCTTATTATTTTCCAGCACAAGTTTACAATCTTCCACAGGCTTTAGCTTATTGTTAGTATTATTTCCAGCAGTCGTGTGATTGTATATGGTTGCTTCTAATCTAGTAATACCATGTTCTTTTGCCAAGATCGAAGAAAAAGTACCTCTGAGACGTTCGTCTGGACAATTGAGGAAATCGATTATATGGTTACCAAGCACCTTGTTAACACCTGGGCTCGTAATCTGGCAGATGAACTTATTATAAATCTTAACTCTTGCATTAGAAGTGAGCCATGTTAGGCAATCATTGCCCACTGTTTTGTAATTATCCACGATAATATTACAGTTAATCTTGGATTCTCCTTCGTAGCAGAAATCCTGGTTCTCGACCAAGTACTTGATCATCTCTGGCTTGCTAAATATCCCTGCGAAGTCTTGCGTTATGTCCAAATCGATGAGGTAATACATTTCTTGTTCCAGCTGATCCAAAATTTTCGGTATTTCTTCTAAGAGACTGTCCAGCTTAACATCGGCAAGTTCAATTTTGTATGGAATGACCACAGGAGTTTGATATTTTTTGTTTATAGTCTGCCAGTCATCGTTCTTAATAATGCTCGACAATCTTGTTGTCACTTTGTTTTCGCTGGTGAGTAAGAACGGTAGCTCAGCCTTGACTCCGTGTCTGGCGGAAACAAATTTCGAGAACTCTCCTCTCAGGTAGCTGTTAAATGATCCACATACTTGGCTTTTTAACAATAACTTCTTTGAGTCTTTAGAGCGTGTTTCGCAGTCACTCAGATCACAAATCTTGACCACCATAATGTTGTCACAGAAGGGTTCTGTAATGGGGTGAGATAACGCACTTCCCACTAGATTTTCTTCTCCACGGGTGTAATCGATGTTTCCGACATCCGTAATTAAATTGTTGCCGCAGAGATTCTCCAAAAGCAGCCATAAACCGAACCTTTCGTCGGTTGGTTTTATTTTATTCCCAAACAATTGAGAGATGTTGACAGTGGTCTTCGTCTTGTCCATTTTCGACTACTACGGAGTACTTTTTCGCGAACGGGGAGAAGTTGCTGAGAACAGAGGTCTGCACGGTACAAATGTCAGATGACGACTACTCGTCTCTGACTGATTTTTGTAATTTATAGGCTCTGTCAATGGAGTGGGGGAATCCAATTCATTTTTGGAAAATCTAGTTACAACTGGTACAGGGCGTGTGCTTCTACAGTCAACCTCGGCGGAAAATGTATTTAGGTAGGGTTACTTCTAAAAAAGATGAGCTCCAAGAAATTGTTCTAATCTGTAAAAAGTTGAGAAAGAGGTGTTGTTGTTCTGGTAGTAATATTGTGCAATATTATGCAATACCTACACTTATGACGTATTCGCCACTGCTCCGAAAGCTGCCGAGAACACCTGACGACAAGTTTCTGTGACAACATTATGGTGGTCAAGATTTGTGATCTGAGTGACTGCGAAACACGCTCTAAGGACTCAAAGAAGTTATTGTTAAAAAGCCAAGTATGTGGATCATTTAACAGCTACCTGAGAGGAAAGTTCTCGAAATTTGTTTCCGCTAGACACGGAGTCAAGGCTAAGCTACCGTTCTTACTCACCAGCGAAAACAAAGTGACAACAAGATTGTCGAGCATTATTAAGAACGATGACTGGCAGACTATAAACAAAAAATATCAAACTCCTGTGGTCATTCCATACAAAATTGAACTTGCCGATGTTAAGCTGGACAGTCTCTTAGAAGAAATACCGAAAATTTTGGATCAGCTGGAACAAGAAATGTATTACCTCATCGATTTGGACATAACGCAAGACTTCGCAGGGATATTTAGCAAGCCAGAGATGATCAAGTACTTGGTCGAGAACCAGGATTTCTGCTACGAAGGAGAATCCAAGATTAACTGTAATATTATCGTGGATAATTACAAAACAGTGGGCAATGATTGCCTAACATGGCTCACTTCTAATGCAAGAGTTAAGATTTATAATAAGTTCATCTGCCAGATTACGAGCCCAGGTGTTAACAAGGTGCTTGGTAACCATATAATCGATTTCCTCAATTGTCCAGACGAACGTCTCAGAGGTACTTTTTCTTCGATCTTGGCAAAAGAACATGGTATTACTAGATTAGAAGCAACCATATACAATCACACGACTGCTGGAAATAATACTAACAATAAGCTAAAGCCTGTGGAAGATTGTAAACTTGTGCTGGAAAATAATAAGACCTACTTCTTGGGAGCTCCTTTCTACTCTGTTCCAATTGCCAAAATGTGGACGAAATTGTCAGAAAGTTTACAAAACAGCTGCTGTCTTGTGTTTGGCAACATCTTGCAATATGTTTATTGGGGAAATGGAAACACTAAGAAACTGACAGGACTCCAAATTAAATTACCGGATGAGCAAGCTAAGAAGGAAAAACTGATCAAGTACGCTCTCTCTGCGTTGAGCTTTAACTTGCTCCCTATCAACTACTTGGAGATAACACCAGTGGAGGGAAATCAAAATGAGATAAACATTTGTCTCACATGTCACATTAAACAGGGAGGTACTTATTTTACGAAATCATCGACACTCTATTCTACAATTCCAGAACAAATCGACATTGGAGATGCTGGGTTGATTGATACATCTAACACACTTCCTCGTGTTCTGAGAAAGCGAGCAAATGCCGGAAGCAAACTCTATCCCTTTCCGTTAACAACGATACAGCCACTGAGGGAACCATTTATCACAAGTGGTAGAAAACGTCAACTTGAGCTAGAAGAACTGGACGCCAAGAAACGCAAGTTGGATTACACGGAAACAGCAAAGTCTATCCGAGAAGAATATCTGGATCAGCTGACCAAAGAAGAGCAGATAAGAAGCGATCAGTATGAGCTCAAATCTTATTTTCTCAAGAAATGGGGAGAATTATATCCATGGGGTTCCTATAAAATACATGCGTTTGCAGTTAATAAAAAGGACTCATTTAGCTATGTAGATAGATAGATAGATAGATAGATAGCGTTTATTTGACTACGTTATATAAATACATACATTTGTAGCAAGTCATGTTACAGTAAAGGCCTGATGCTAGAATCAGGAAATGACATAAGAATAAAATATATGCACAAAGAAAAAAAAAATCACGTAGAAGTAATATTAGAATATAAAACAGATATATTATAATGAGTACAAAAAAACAAATATGAAAATATGTAAAACATGTAAACAATCACATGCATATTGAAATACACACATAAATTGAGGTTATGCATCAACCGTTGGACACTTACATAACAGGTGGACTAGCCATATACTCTTCTACATTATAGTAACATTTTGAGACTAATTCAGTTTTGATAAAAATTTAGAATTTTTGAAATGTTAGTTTTTTTAGTGTTTGTGGTAGGACATTGTATAGATTTGTATCAAGAGAATTTGATGCAGACTTTTGCAATCTATATCTGGAAGATCTAATGAGTGCTGAGCTACGTGTGCTGTAGTCATGAAATATCGAATTAGTATCGAACTCATTCACATGTTCGTGAATGTCAAGGAGTGAGTAATAAATATATAAGGTAGGAAGGGGCATCAATTTCAAATTCTTGAATATAGGTCGGCATGTGTCTTTATAACCTGCACTAGCAATTATCCTTACTGCCTTTTTCTGAAGTTTGAAAATTCTATCTGAAGCAGATGAGTTCCCCCACAGAACAATGCCATATCTGAGATGTGAATGAAAAAAGGCGTAATAAGCTGTTAACAAAACTTTGGGACTAATTATGGATTTCAACTGTCGGAGCAAGAATATATATTTCGATAGTTTAGAACATAGGTCATTGATATGATGGGACCAGTTGAGATTATCATCTAAAGTAATCCCCAGCAGATTTACTCTCTCACCTGTTTTGATTTTATTATCTGACGAAAAAATCAGATTTTGAGTTTTGTCTCTATTTAACTTCAAAAGATTATTATTGAACCACTTTTCTGCTTGATTTTTCAAATGTTTCATTGTTATAATTAAGTTTTGACAATTTTTGTCGGAGCAAATTATTGTGCTATCATCAGCAAAAACAACGCATTTACCAGGTAGCATATGGTGGAAAAAATCATTAATGTAAATAATGAAGAGAAGGGGCCCCAGAACAGAGCCTTGGGGTACTCCCGTTCTCACCACTTCAAATGCTGACTGATCGTTATTATTGAGTACTACACAATGCTTTCGATTATGGAGATAAGACTGAAATAGAGAAAGTGTAATACCTCTCACACCGTAGTCAGCTAGTTTGCTCAAGAGAAGGTCGTGAGAGACACAGTCGAAGGCTTTGCTCAGATCACAGAGAGTGACTGCTGTCAGTTGCCCGTTTTCGAAGCCCTCGACTACCTCTCTCACAACTTTGGTAACAGCTTGAATGGTAGAGCAAGATTTCCGAAAACCATATTGATCCTTATTCAGAAGTTTTTTGGTTTCGAAGTACTTCTCCAGTCTACTCTTCAGAATTATTTCAAATAATTTACCAAATATGGGTATAATAGAAATTGGGCGATAGTTTTCCAGTTTATCAATATCTCCTTTTTTGAAAACAGGAATTATCTTGGTAAGCTTCAGCTCATCAGGAAATATTCCCTCAGTTATACAGGCATTGTAAAATATAGTAAGAGGTTCTACTAGAAATTGAGCGGATTCTTTAATTATTCTACTGTTCGAATCATACAGGTCAAAACAACTTGAATTTTTCAGCTGGTTTATTGCATTAAATACCTCTGAGTTAGTGATTGGTTGTAGATAGAAAGAGCCAGGGTTTTTAGGTTTCAACTGATCATCAATCGAACTAAAATCAGATTGGTCGATATTACCATCTACGAGTTGATTTATTATGATTTCTGCTATAGTGGCAAAGAATGTATTATATTCATTAGAATTGATATTTTCACTGATTTTGTTTTTGATTTGGTTATTGCTTTCAAATTGTATCAATCTCCAGCTATCTTTGACTTTATTATTTGATTTTGATAAATAGTTGTCATATGAATTTCTTTTTGCTTCAATAATTGATTTTTTGTATTTATTGTTTAGTTGTTTGAAAGTTTCTTTGTTCTTTGGATCATTCGTTGAATCAGATATAGTTTTGGCCAAGTGAACGAGATTTCTCATGTTTTTCAGATTTTCATTGAACCACTTCACTGGTGCACCACAATTATTTCCATAGACTTTTTTAAGAGGAAAGTGTTTTTGGACGATATTTCGATATGTACCAAGTAAAAATGTTACCATCTCGTTTACTGAGTTTTTGTCATTGAATATATTCCAATCAACATTTGACAGGGAATCTTGCATGTCTGTGATACTTGAATTTGTAATTTTTCTCCTAAAGATTGCTGCATTGGTTCTGCTGGGGAAGCTGCGCAGATTTATGAACTGGGCATAATGATCGGAGAGGCAGGGATCAATTATACCAGTTACGAAACCACAAGACAAATTTGTTAGTACATTGTCAATACAGGTCTTTGATTCATTGGCCACCCTTGTATACTCTGAGATAGTGGCCTCAAGGCCAAAGCTATTAGTCAGACATATAAGATTTGATAATTTGGTAGACTGTTCAAGAAAATTTATATTGAAATCTCCGAGTAGTATTAACTTATCGAATTTACCTGAGATGAAAGTTAAGCTTTCTTCCAGTTTATCCATGAATATATTACAATCGTCGACACAAGCCGACCTATATATCGTTATTATTGCAACATGTAGTGATAGAAGTTCTATTCCACATAATTCGATATCACGTTCAACACAGAATTCATCAAGGCACAGAGGTTTACACTTGACACTCTTGTCAACATAAATAGCAACACCACCATGAATGTAACTGGATCTAGAGTAGAATGACACCAAATTATAACCAGGAATATTGCATAGTTTTAAACAAGACTCGTTCAACCAATATTCAGAAAAGCACAGGACATTGAAATCATGGTTCTCAAGAAAAAGAGATAATCTGTCTAACTTGTTTGAGAGATTTTGTATATTCAAATGAAGAATTTTCACATCGTCAAGTTTAGACATGGAGGAATTGTCTACGCTATGCTTCTGATGTGTGTGGTTTTCTCTTGAGAAAAAACCTATTTACGTGTGTTCCCATTGGCCACACAGACTCGTTCCAGGCTTTCTCAAGATTGGAAAAGTGGATCGATACCTTGAATGAAGAATAGAGGTCAGGGAACATCGATTTGATTTTCTCGATACTAGCCTCTGGAAAAGTTGCCTTGATGTCATCGTATAAACCTTCAACTGTTGTCGTGGGTTTCAATTTATAAACGTGAAGAAAGCATTTTTTCTCAACTGCTTCGCTGGCACAGTTTTCCTTCCTGCCAATCAATGGTTTATTTCGTTTGAAGTACTGTGGTTTCTTATGCTGTTGTTCATTTGATATATCAAGATTAATCACTTCTTGACATTTCTTGACATAGGGGTTCTTGTGGAACATGGCGGAACTAAATCTGTAAATATATTGAGAGGCTTTCCTAAAACACGTTTTATTGATTTGAGTAACAACAGTGCACTCCCAATCAAGGCAGGGTTTGTAAGTCTAACCTATTACATATAGGGGCGACGCTGTAACTATTTTTTATTTACCTTCCAAAGAACCTTTTGGATCATTTGAAACAGATGGATTCACGAACTTTAAAGGGCACGTTTTTCCTAAAATTGAGGATTTGTACTTCCGCAACGTAGAAGAAAATATAAACAGCTCGAAGTATACTCAAGACGAAGTGAACCATTTTAATGCTGCAATTATGCACACGATAAAAGGCTCTGCAAAAATCTTAGATTGTCATCGTCTAGAAGAATTAGATGAGGGCTTAGAATTAGTTATCTCTGGAATGAAGGAAATAATTTACAGGAATAAAACGCGTTACATTCTGCAATTAGAAAACCTAGAAGCTCTATATTTGTCCAACTATTGGTTGGAAAAAGAAATCGAAGACCTGCAGATAGATTTAAATTATAAAATTAAAATTAAGCTAGATAGAATTAAGACTACTCCAACTAAGAAGAAAGAAAGATCTGTGTTCTGTGTCTATTAAGTTTTTTTCGTGGGAGTTTATAGTAAAATTACGCATTGTAAAGTATATCTAAATGTTCGTAAGTGTACAATAAATATTTGTTGTAGATGATTTTTTTTGTTTGATTTATCTTCCTTCTCTCTACGTCAAATCCTCCTCCTATGCAGATATTAACTGGCGATGGAGGTGCTGAGTGGGTGCTGGTGACCTTGAGATGGTAGCCGAAACAGGGGTAGCCGGAACGTAGCGCACTGCATATTTTACCTATATGAAACAGTTTGCTCATGAGACTAATTCCCAATGAAAAATTTCATGTGTGTGCACATAGCATTCCTGTCTATATAATAAAACAGTGTGCTCTTGAGTTCGACAACTGATGCCTAATATGTATGCACACAGCATGCTTACACCCCAGCGATACAGTGCTGTTGATAATGAAAACATGGCAAAAATATTATATGGGTCTGTTGTCCAATTGCACATTGCGATGATCAGTCAAGATTCTCAACAAGGTCTAGCAAACACCTCCAGTATCCTAACACTAATGAGAGTGCTTCTAAGGATGACACTGGAAAGATGTGTGGTACAATTTCTGTCCAGTAGCAAATAGAAATATCATATGATATCACTTCAAATCATGTTTTACCAAAAATTTGACATCTAACGCAATACCAAAAGTACCTTATGTACCAAATTAGCAGATCATAATGTGAACAATTAACCTTATATCATTTAAGCTGAAACAATATGGGCGGGAAAAACTAAAAATTTGTTTTAAAATGTATTAGATATCAAACTTGAGTCGCTTGAAGTTACAAATTTCAGCCGGCGAACAGCATTGGATACTTTCAACATTTCATTAGTGATGTGATTTAAGTTTATTCAGAAAGTGCCTCGCAGTTATTGTAGGTTTTGATGAGGAAATTGTTCAGCTGTTATTTTTAGAATAACAAAATGGCTCAGTTGATCTACTTTCTATAATTTTTTTTTGTTATTTCCCAATTGGAGGTTTTTTCCATTTTTTGCGATAAAGGTGTTGGTCAATGATTTTTTTGTTTGCGAAGCGACTTGATCATCTTTGCATAATGGTCTTAGTTGATATTGTTAGGATATATTTTAATGAGCAAGTGCCTCGTTTGATATTTCGACCATTATTTTTTTTTTCAATAATGAAGTGACTTGATCATTCTCGCAGTAGAGAACTGATTCGGTGATATGGTTTTGAATGTTAACAAAGTGAATGGCTTCAGCTAGCCATCAATGTACTATGAAGGTAAGCCACTGCGTTTCACCTCTCGTTCGAATGTCTTTTATTACCAAACCTATATACCAGACTTTCCCTTCCCGATGCAACTTTTGCCCGTATGAAATAATTCAGTATGTTCCCTTCAAGGTTCTATATGACCTCCGGTGTGACTCGATAATTCGAACCTAATATGCAAGTAATGAGTCTTTCATATTCCTGGTATCTCAACTTCCGCGGCACTAATAATGACGACGTTCTCTCATGAGTGCGCCTCTTGCGGAACACAAGCTGACGATGTCGCGCCGCTAGTGAAGCCAAACGAGCATTCGATATGCATCCCTCCACCACTTTCATCGAAATTTCCCCAATGCTACCACGCATCCGCAGCCGCGTCTTTGTGTTCAAGTAGTGTATCTATTTTCTCATCAACATTTTTGTCTTCCTATCAAGTCAACGACGTATCCATACGAAATATTTGCCTGTACCTTCAAGTGACTCTGTAGCGCAGTGAGTAAAGCGTTGGTCTCGCAAGCCGTAGATGAGTGGTTCCAGCCCCCGACAAGGCACTTTTCTTATGTAACAGGTAGGTAGGCAAGGACCTTCTTGATCGAAGCACGCTACCGCGAAACAATCGAAAAAGTAGCAGCTCTGGGGAAAACCTGGCAACGCTGTCTTATGGAGATCCCATAGTTGGTACGAAAATTTGCAAAATCGAGCTTGGCTTTTTTCCTCAGATTTACATGGTATTCTCCATAAGACAGTGTTACCATTTTCCCCGTACATACATAGCATATCTACTAATATAGCCTTAATCAAGTATAATACAATTCTATAAAATCCTAGTGATCGAAATAAAGCCAAAAAACATTTTGGAATATTGTACAGTTGGAAATCCATTAATAATTGAAATAAAACAGGAATTATCTTAATTATAAGTTTCTTATTCAAAATCAGTGCATCATTCAAGAAATTCACCAGCAAATTGTACTAACTTTGCATTAATAGAAATATATACCTACAGACGTGAAAAAACTATCAACTACATAGTGTATACTTGAATAATTCTCAATTCCAAGAAATACCATCCGATTTTATTATCTTCTTTCACGTGTTTTTTCTTAATTTTCAATTATGTAATCTGCTACATATAGGTAATCATACGGCCTATGATAAATTGCAAATGAATCATAATTATTTCTAATCGAATATCATTGTTGATTTCGATGTATGACAAAATAGTTAAGGCTTTCGCGGCCGAGGTTTTCAGTATCACTACTTTTATTCGGGTTTGAAGGCCGTCGTTTTTTGGAATTTCTTCCTGACGTTTCGCTGGCTCGAGTGGCTAGCTTCTTCAGAGGCTCATTCATCTTGAAATTCACTACGATGACTGGAGATTTTTTCTTCGCAACCACTCGAGCCAGCGAAACGTCAGGAAGAAATTCCAAAAAACGACGGCCTTTAAACACGAATAAAAGTAGTGAATCGATGTATGAGTTTCGAAACCCATATACACATGTGGAAAACGAATATCGGTTTATAGGATTTTCAATGAAAAGTTCAACTAGCCAGCAGTCACAGTCGACCAACTTGATCCAATCGAAAAACTAATTATATTATTGAGCGTTGATTCGAACAAATGTTGAATAGAAAAATATATTTAGGTAACGTTAAACGTAGATTTTATTTTTCAGTTTTGCAGATAATAAGCTTCTCAGACACGATGTAAAGAGAGAATAAGCTCTAACAATCATTTCGAGGTGAACTTTTTCATCCTTTAACTTCCTCGGCTGGATATCAAAGTAATATTATAGTGTAGATTGAAAACGAATTTATTTCAAAATGCACGGAATTTTTTTACCAAGATCCCTCAGTTTTATCAAAGGTAATACCACGAGTCCTTCAAATTTAATCGATAAATTTTCATTTTCCACAAAAACTTTTTTATTTGGCAAAAGTATGAAAACAAACCGATTGATAAAATCACGAGTCCGTAGGACGAGTGATTTTATCTAATTCGGTTTGTTTGAATGCTTTTGCCTCAAAATAAAAAAGTTTGAGTGTTTCGATAATGAAAATTTATCTTATTAAATTTGAAGAACGAGTTGTATTTGGAAAGATTATTTTTTGAACAAATAGAAGGAAGAACAATTTAATTGATCAGTATTTCATTTACATTAGAAGGAAACAAGAAAAGATGAAAATTTTACTTATTTGAAATGTCAAACAACGATGTAGGCCCTCTATGATCCAGAAGAGATATAATGCTTACGCATTGAATATGATATGACGATACCAAGAGATGGCGTCACACCTCTCATTGTACAAGGTTGATAATTGAAAATTTCTTATGACATGAAAATCGCGCCAGAAGGAACATAAAATCATTCGTTATGTCGTTGTATCAAAATCTGCATACAACGGTTTCTTCTCATACAACAAAAAATGAATTGTATTTAATGAAAACTAATTGTACGCCATCTTCATTTGAAGGAAACCTTAAATATTTGAATCGCTTTATCTGTCATAAAGTTGAGGTTATGAGTTATTTACGTGTTTGAGTGTTCATTGAAATGTGTTATGTTATTATTATGCTGAAAAAGTGAAAAGTGAATGACTATTAATAATAAGGTAACTGTTCATTCATGATAATTTATATAAATATGAGCCAGTTCAATAGAATCGACGCGGTAAACCGTTTAGTTTTGACAGTTCAAAGGTAAACAACGTTTTATCGAAACAATCGAAAGGACCAGCTAGTTTTATCAGTATAATACCCAATGATTGGCTAGAATAACCATAGAATAACCCGCTACTATTGGTTGAAATGCCAAAAACGTCACATTTTGACAAGTGAAAAAAATAATCACTGTTATTTCAGATAGTAACTTCCTTCATGAAAAAACGGTGGATACATTTTGATGCCATGTGTGATTCCAGTATCAGATATGTTTAGCGACCACATACCGGCCATCACAAAGCGATATGACCACAAAGGAAATCAACAATATCTTCACTGAATATATAGATTGTCATACAAGCTACACTGAGTTTATTGCTGACATATTCAAAATTTTATTTTATATATTGACATCAAAATTTATATATATATATATATATATATATATATATATATATATATATATATATATATATATATATATATATATATAGGTATATATAATTGTTATTTTTTTTTTTCATTTCATTCACTATGGAGAATTGTCTGAGATTTGTTTTCCAGAATCATTTTTCCAGCGATAATAAATTGAAAATCCACCAAGTTTACTGTTTACAGGGGTGAGCTACGATAAAACACTTCGATATATAGTCGGTGACCTTACTTAAAGATCTTACTACTGAAAAATTCGTTCAAGCCCGTCTCCCAACACAGTAGATTTAAGGGCTGACACATAACAGAATGAAAGTACCCCCTTGACTAATACCCCAAAAGGTACTGGACATTGCGTAGCACTAAGTAGTTGAGACTGGCTTGAAGGAATTTTTCAAAAGATTATTTTATATAATTCTCATCAGATTTTGTTCCGAATCCAAGCCACTTTTCAACGGTAGCAAATTTGCTGTTTCAACTATTGGTGTACTCAATTCAGATGCAATATATCCTAAATTTTCTGAAAAGTCCTACTGAATGATATCGAGATACAGTAGGTATACGAAAATTTGGTGTCCAGAAGTCATTAGGTATTGTTATTATAACACAATATAAGCGTTACTGTGATCAGATGCAATATATCCTAAATTTTCTGAAAAGTCTTACCGATTGATATCGAGGTACTGTAGGTATACGAAAATTTGGTGTCCAGAAGTCATTAGGTATTGTTATTGTAATACAATATTAGTGTTATTATGATCGAGCAAATTTCGAGGAAAATTTCCTGATCGGGAATTTCATTAATATAAATGCAAATCGACCTGCTTCGAAACGTCACCGCAAAAATTTGTCAACTTTGTAGTTGAAATTATATAACGAAATGAAATAACAAAATGTTTCAGAAAACGACCGATTTCAGAGAAAGATTTTTAACCAAACTGCGTTTAGTGCTAGAATAGAATAGAATAGAAAATAAAATTTTTCTTGGGTTTCATGTCGCCATTTCTTCTCTTTGCTCTCTTTCACGAAACAGTTCAGTTAATTCAATTGAATTTCCAATTTTTTCCAGAAAATTCTGTCATGGAATTTTCTTACCGAATCTCCCACGAGCTCGAATGAATTTCAGAAACTTTTTCTCAGTTGTGAATATTTTTGTTTTGAAACATTATGATCATTTACAAATGGCTTGTCACTGTTTCGAGGTGATAATGAAAAAATAAAAAATATTGCTGAACTTTATTGCTTATGTAACCTTGATTTCTATTTGTAGAGATGAAACGGTATCGAACACATCGGTACATCAGTTGATTATAGATTTCCACTACACAAATTGTAAAATAGTCATGAGGTATATTTGGAAAATGAACAGATATATTTCAGAATACCGATATAAACATTCTTGATATGGATTTCTGCTATGATTTCGAAAATAAGTTGTTTTTGTCTGTAGCATCCATCGTTATACTCGGCAAGATAAAGACTTGCATGATCAGAAAACTATAACGCAAAAACCGAAATGCGGGCTCAGATTTTACTGAAATTTCATGGAATATAATGAATTGTCTGAGTGAATTCAGTAAACTACTCCATTCCTCCGAAATAAAATGAATTATATTCATGAAATACAGATTGAATATCAATTACATTTACCAAATCATTATCTCAGTTATATACGCTCAAAATTAATGAAATTTAAATGAATTGGTAACTATTCAGAATATCTTCCAGAACCAAGGAAAATGCCATGCAAATCTGCCTCTGATATACCATGTGCAATTTTTCGAATTCTATTCATTATCCATTCTAATGAGGATTCATTATATGCTTAAATGAATTTGTCAAATCGTATATGTTGAGCATCAGTTTTTCAAATGTCCAATCATTTCGACAAATAAACGCCACTTAGTACGAGGAGTTTCAAACAAAATTTCAGCTTATTTGAATCGCTACTGAAATCTCAATAAACATTAAAATAATTGAATTGAACTGGCCGATACTTGATTAAAATCCATATTAACAAAAATATATTACAGTTTCCTGTATGATTTTCACTCACAATGGGTTTACAAAACCGCGACACGTGTTTCGCTATTACAATAGCTTCTTCAAGCTATTGTAATAGCGAAACACGTGTCGCGGTTTTGTAAACCCATTGTGAGTGAAAATCATACAGGAAACTGTAATATATTTTTGTAAACATTAATAGACATGTAATGATATCATTACCAAAACCTATAATTTCCAAATAATCCTAATAATTCCTTTGATATATTCCCAATATTCGAGTATCTATACTCATACATATCCATATTACTCCTGCCGAGAGAATATAATTATATTATGTTTCATTTTACTTCCATTGTCGATAAAACCATAAAGTATTGACTATGCGTGAGCGAATATATACCAATGAAATTAATTCATATTGATGTCAAGGATTGAGCATATAAGCGTTCGAAACCGATGGTACACATAACCAAAGAATAAATCTTTTCGCGGGCTCTGGTTGGCAAGTCGCAAAGAAGGATCTTCAATAATAATCAATACACTAAGATGTGAAACCCCACTATTTCGAATTGACTTGTTGGACTTGACAGATTCGACCATATGAACAAGCGCCCCTTTATAAACCTCCTGGTTGGGGAAGACGAATTTATTATTTTTCATAGCTTTATACAATGCATCTCATTCCAACTTCGACCACCAATTCTGCATGAACATTTCGAAAGCTCATAGCTAACCGAGATAAATCACACAATTTTCGTCATGAAGAGTATTCGAAGATCAATTCACCAATATGAAACATTTCATTTTTCAAACAAATCATAGTTTAGTGGGATTCAAAATAAATACGATTTTTGAAAGAATTATATTCTTTTATCATTAGAAACAGTTGTCTATCCCAGAACCCATTCGAATCAAAAATTACATAAATGCAAAATAGTCCAGTATGGAGTTTAGTCAGAATTAGGTAATTGCCAACACCTGAACTTTTTCGAAGAAATATTGAGAATTTTCCCAAAAATTGTGCGCAAATAAATAACAGCTTGTCATATACAGAAAGCAACTTCAGTATCATGAATTTTTTCTTAACAATACTAAAAATACAAGCTATAATGGTGACAATTTGAATATCAATTTTGTCAGAAAGCTTCTTCCGAAGTCTCGATAATACAATAAAAAAATATTCCTATATTTGACAAGTTTCATGTCAAAAATGCAAAAACAAATGGACTTAGAGATGGATATATCGATATAACTGCAATAAGTATTGAAAAAAGTTATAAAATAATTCAACACAAAAATGATCACCATTATCCTTGAAGCAATAAAACACATTATACAAATTTGCTTCACAGTTCTCAGCATATCGAACAATCAAAAATAATAGATTTACAATATGGAGAAAAATTGGGAAGTTACAAGTTGAGTTGAGTACGAAGCATGCCTGTGTTATTTTTCAAAATAATGTTGATATTTTTTATCCCAGCAATGATTCAGGCAGAAAAGATAAATTTGTTTCATTTTTGACAAAATCTTTCCGTTTAATGAAAAATAAATTGTGAATATGACGTTGAACAATATATATTTTAAGTGATATATCTCCTGTATATCATTTCTGATTCGGATAATATTCAAGATATGGGGTTTTGGGGCGATTTTTCGATAACTTTTTCACAAATTTTCAGGATAAAAAAGGTCTGAAATGTTTTTGAAAGAGGTGAATTTATTTCATAAGCAAATAAATACGTCTTCTGAAGCTCTTATCACGAAGAATATATTTGAAAAAGAATTCTGGAAAAAATTGGGGTGGTAGGAGTTGAACAAACAATTTGAATATAATTATTACAACAGTAAGAATTGTTTGGAAAAAGTGAAATCTCTTTCACAATTATTGATATTTATATTGAATACGAGTTGAATATCGATTCCTGAAGATACCAACTTGGTAGGCGTAATAAACGATGAGCGTTTTTATGTTTTTCTCGAGTAATTGAACTTCAACAAGAATGTTCAGAGAGTATTCTATTTTGGGATTGTTCAATAAAAGAAATCACAATAAAATTCGGGTTCAAAGTACGTATGTATTATTTAAAAATAATATGATTATATTATTACATCATGAACAGTCTTATTTATATAAGCATCATGCCGAATGCACAACAACAACAACATGATTAAACGTAGAACTATTTCAGTAGTTAAATATAATGACTCATATACAAAATATTCTTTTCCTAATTATATACAATTTTCATAGAAAATAAAAGTGTGACCATGTAAAAGAAACTCATCTCCAGCTGATAGATCTGCCTCTATTCCGGTTCTACTTTTGGATTTCCTCTGCCAGTCAATTTCTCCAATCCACCTTGCGATCTGAAATAATATTATGATTCTTTGAAATAGATTGAAAAAACAGTGAATTTTCAGTGCATTCAACGGACATTTTGTTTTCACTTTTAATAATTTGATTGTGTCTCTTCTGAGGTTGAACTAAAAGCGACATTCCCCTTTAATACTTTTTTCAATTGGTTACGGTATGTCTATCGTTATAAAAATACATAAGTTTTGGATATTTGCAAAATTCATCACTCGTGTTTCAGGTCTTCGTCCTGGAAACACCGTGGTCGACGATGTACATTGTCAATATTTATTTAAAGGATGCATATTATTTTCGTTGAAACGAAATCTGCCGATACTTGTATGTATGGTTTAATTGTTCCTCCAGATGAAGTACCCAGCATAAACATCTTGTGTTCATATTTTTGAGAAGAGAAAAGAGGTTTCTGGAACTGACTTTCGGCTTATCCTCTCCAAGTCACTTAAAAAAAAAAAATTAAATAATCAAATTCCATAAAAGGAAAACATGAAATAAATGAGCGAACACTGTTGATATGATATGATATGAGCTCAAGGAATAGTTTCCTCTGAGCGAAACAAACTTGTTTGGATTTGAAAAATGAATAAAAGTTTTCTTTATGAATGGAGTATTATCATGAACTACTCTCTTTTCGTGTAGAAACCTCGAGAAACATCCTTAATGTTACCTATTTGTTTTGAAGTTTCGAGTGATTGGTATATTAATTGTGCAAGACAAAGTGACTTATTCAGCGCCCGTTGCGCCATTAGGCATGGGAGTAGCTGTTTTAGATAGTCTTTCCCTTTGTGAATGAATTAGGAGCCGATGACTGCTATACACTTATCAACAGAAAGTGTCTCCTAGTAACTTGATGTAACTTCTTTCATGTGAATTTTGTGTCTTTTTGCATTGACTTGATATTTGCGTCTGGACCAAGGTCTGGATTTGCTTGTCAATGTTAATTGATATAGTGTTTAGAACTTCCATTACTTATAAAAATACTGAGAACATTGTAACAGAAGGGAAATCAAATTGATATAATTGAAAAGAATTGGGAGTACACGAGGGAGTACATGTGAAAATATGTGAGAAATTCTTTATGAGATTGAATGAATGGAAATTCGAGTTGAATACTCGAAAGAGAAATAGATGAAAATTTACCAAAAAACAAGTAAGGAAAATTTAGGAAAAACCAAGTTGAACATAAAAAAAAACTGAATGTGATGAAATAAAATAATGAAATTGTTTGCAACTTTTCAATTAAGTTTTTTCATAAACAATAGTTCTGAGCACTATGTGACCAACCTCGTATGATTTGGATTGAAATTTCTTCAAATAAATGATTCTCCCAATTCTGTAGCACCTTATAGTGAAAAAAGACACACCTGTTATCAAAAACAAAATCGAAATGTTCACAAGGTCAACTCACTTTATCATACTCTGAGGTGAAGAACACTTACGAATGTTATGTTTGGAATGGACAAATAGAATGTTTCAAGGAATAAACACATATTTTGAGTACACCTCAACGAGGTGTACCTTAATGGTTGTTTCGAACGCCCATTATTTATATATTGAACACTGGCAAGAAACTTCGAAAAATGATTCAAATAAATCTGTGAAAAACTTTCTGCATCGAAAAAACTACACTGAAAAAGAAATAAATATAAACAAGATGTCCAGTTCACTGCGAGTACTTTCCGTGGTGCTGCAGAGACTTCCGACAAATACTACAAGAAACAGTTAAAAACTTTCGAACAAATAGTTTCGTATTGAAGTATCCCACATAGAACACAAAAGTGAAGGTGATTAAACAAAGGGTGATACCTGGAATTGAAAACTGAAAATGACTCCTAGAAATGAATATTCAATTGAAATATAAATGAAACTCGTTTCAGAGCTTCACATATCAACACTCTTGTCAGAAATATTTAACTTATTATGGATCATTGGCTTATAAATCAAACTTCTTTAATTATCATCTGAAATGATCAATTTTTGCAATGGATTCGGATGCTCAAAAAATGCTCAATGCATACTGGCCCTCGGCTTTGTAAGATCGTCGACCCGGTGCTAAACATCTACCTGATACCCTACATTTCTTAATGGGTATTCTATAGTCTATAATCCCAAAAAAAGTTATTCTTCTGTAAAGAATCAATAAAGAGTTGGTATTTGATACAAATATAACCACCCAAGTGATCAAAAGAACAGAAAAAAAATTATCAATATACATAGATGTTCACCTTTCACCAAATTCTCCCGAATTAATAAGTATATTTAATATTAATCCAACTATGACTACCTCAAATCTTCCATCACCCGTCTCTCACGTCTAACTAAATCATGGTTAGTTTAGATATCTACTATAGATAATTGGAGTTGAGAAGAAGTACCACCACAAGGAAAGTGGAATTACAATGAATGAATTTAAAACAATGTATCAAAAAACTTATAGTTTTTCAGGGTCCAGTAGGAATTTTCACACTACTATTCGTACATGTCACAACGTCAAAAAAGTTATGTATTGTAGGACATTGATTACAAAATATCCTAGTATGTGCATTTTTGGGCATTTGCTTTCTAGGAATTCAAGAGTGAAAAAATAAATACCCCTAACTGGCCTCTCTATCTTACGAAAATTTGCTAACGAGAGACAATGTCTTTTTCTTTTTGTCATCATACTTCGTCAATTAACTCGTATTAATGTAAATGCATCAATGGAAACAATAAATTACTTACGCAATACTATTTATGATGCTGTCCAGTCCATTATTTTTCCTGACCCTGTTCTTGGGAAGAGTAGCTAAGTAATCGTTTGCTTTATCGTGGTAGCTTCCGTACATTCCTCTCAATGCCCCATACACCATTTTCTTCACCCTGGGATCATTCTTGTCCAATACTGGAGCTGTGTTTCCGTCCGTTATGTCTGCTGGTCGTGTGTTCTGCAACTTTGGCATAGTGTTGTATATTGTGGGTTGAGTCTTTAGATTGGAAAATGGTTTGGGGGGCAGGTTAATTTTTTTTTGAGAAAAATTGATGGTTGGCGGTGGTGGTGGTGGGGGTGGAGGAATGCCACATGAGACATTGGTATGCTGTGAAGTGTAAGAAGGGACTGTTGTTGCTGGTGAAGACGCATTATAGAAACAATCCGGTGAAGTTATGTTTGGTTGAAGAATGCTTTCTTGGATTTCACCTACAGGAACTGTAGATAGATTCACAGTATCATTTGCTGTTTTTAGTTCGATGTTATTTTCGTTGTTTGTTATTTGAGAAGACACAGCTTTGTTGAAAACTGCTTTGGGGGCTAGACATCCGTTATTTGTCGCTGAGTACAATTTATTACTAGATCCAAATTTGCAACCTGTTGATTTATTTGTAGGGATTTTCTCAAAAAGTTTCGATTTTTCGGTAATGCTTGGCGTTTTCTTCAGCGGATGTCGTTGTATTTTATTTGATGACAAAATTTTGTTATCAATTTCTTTCTGCTCTATATTTTCACCATTGCTTTTTTTCTGTCCTAAGCCGTTATTCAATTTCAACTGTAATTCAGAAGTTTCAATATTTTGCTGGTACGCCTTCGATTTGTTTTTTCCTTCAACACCATTGTAGTAGTTTTGTGTTTTTTCGGGAGATTCGATATTCACATCGAACGTTCTGGAAATAACTCTGCTTGGATTCTGTTCGTTGTTTATTTCTATGAAAACTTCCGTTTTCACCATTTTTCCCCCTCCATTTTTGGTCTGATCCTTCTTAAATTCGGCTTGCTTTGGTATAAACGACATGTTATTATATTTTTCAAGGCACTCTTTGAAACTCTTCTTGGGCGTATCGTTCGAGTTCGAGTGCATCCTCGTAGGTGGAGAACAACGGCCCTCCCTGTCACCTTCATCTTTTTTTTCCTGTTTATAGCTTCCAAGAAAACTCACATAATCCTTGTAAAGCGGCTTTTTGTCTTCTTTGTTCGCTACGGCGGCTGCAACAGACATCGTATACCACGAGCACTAAAAACTCAGCACGGTAGAACGCGAACGTCAAACTTGGTCACTGGGTAACTCGAGAGACCTCGACTCTGCAGTGGTGCAGTTCGCTTTACTATGGTTTTGTCGGTGGACTCGGAATCTGTTTAGCAAGACTGAAATGATATCATCATTCGTCAATGTGGAGGGGCTTGTGAGTACAATAGGTACTTGCATTGCACTCGAGAGGGAAACTATTAGGTACTCAACACTTTATAATCAATGCAAAATACGTGATCATATTGATTGATCGGCACTGAACCTAAGTATATCGTCAAAACTATCCGCAAGGGCAGATGTTCACACAAAACGAAACTATATTCTTTTTGGTAATATTCCGTTAATCGGGCTTCGCCTCAAAAATAAAAAAAAAATTTGTGGAACTTACGTATTTTGGCCTCCTGAACAAAAAATTCGATTGAAATTTTTGGGGCTCTCAACTAGTTTCGGAGATACGGCCCCCAAAAGACAGGAACTCGGGGTTTTACGCCTATGTTTGTTTCTCAGCCAATTCCGCTCGAAATTCCTCCTTTCTATCAGCACAATATACACATTCTATATATCCTTCTTCATCACTTTCCATTTCACAAAACGGTCGGTGTTCTATCAATTGTTCGTAAAACATGAACGAATAGTAATCAATTATATATTATGAGTATCGAATGACCTATATATCTCACACATCTTCTATACAGCACGATTACAAGGCATCAAACGCCATAATTGATTAATATTTTTGTACTGCGCTAATCCCACTACATCAAAGTAGGCATAACATTTTACTTAATGAACTTCGACTTTTTATTGTCAATACGTCCTATTGGTTTCATTAATTATTATGCTTCGATTTGATTCGAGTTTTTGTCTCCCAATGAGTTGAAAATATTCAAGTATGAAATATACGAATGATTAACAAAAAAGAATAACGGATTTTAAATGAAAGAAATAGTGATTTACACTTTTACACCAATAGGTACATGTTACATAATATTGAATGCCGACTCCAAAATACATTCTCGAATACATGACAATATCAAAATCAACCTTGCAATTATTACTACATACAGAAGTTGATGTAGTTTTTTTCAACCATTGACGAAACGACATTTGTTTGTCATCTTGATCCAACGCTTCTGGTCGATCTCTTCTAACTCAAATCCTTCACATAGGTACCTATTATTTCCTTCGAACTTGTGATTAATTTTACTCACGGTTGACTGGGTAATTATCGGGATACTTTTCAGATTCCTCTTGTTGACTTGTGATACGATATCCATATGCTACCACCATCAAAACGGCCATCCGTTGTTTTTCTGGTAATCTAGCCATAATGAAAGTTCAACAAATTCAACAAGAATCCAAAAATCAACTTTATCAACAGTATTCATCATTGATCATCGTCTGAAAGTCTAGTTCATTACAACTTTCTGGAACTTACTCATTATTGGAATGTTCACGACAAAATGTTATAAAAAAATATAATTGGTGACATACAAGTCATTATTATAGAAATTCTTCATTTTCATAGTGAATGGGCTTTCAAATGAGCGTATATTCGTTCGGTTCAATAGAAAAAGTTGGGATGGCTATGAGTGTTTGAGATTGATACGATAAATAACAAAAGACCTCAAAAGAAACATTGCTGAAAAATACAATCGACCCGTCGAAAATTCAAAGTGAATACGAATTCTAAAATTCTCGCCTTGACTTGAAAATATGTATTTCCCTGTCGTGAGAACATATCAATGTGGAAAAAGTATACAGTTCGAAACAATTCTCCCAGAAATTCTACAAGTTGAGATAAATATACAACAGGAAACAACAATAAATCAAAACTCGCCAAACATTTCCCAATGATGTTTTTCGTGAATGAAGAAAGTGTATTCAGGTTTTTCTGCTCATTGGTGCCAAAGATTCATTCGAATCATTTCAAGCACACTTTTAATGAAGATGGATAGTTATCGGTAGTCACAAACCCTTGCCCCCTGTGACAACACCTGAGGAGTAGGCAGATTGAGACCTCAGCGTGAAGTCACATTTACCTCTTGAAAATGGCTCCAAAATCGGAGCCGAAACGTCGAGAACAAAACTCCAGACGCGGTTCAACCCGAACTCAACAACAACATATATATATATATATATATATATATATATATATATATATATATATATATATATATATATATATATATATATATATATATATATATATATATATATAAGTCTAAGCTCATAGAAGCAGAAAGTACCATCAAGGAAATGAAGGAAATGAGAGATAAGCTGTTAACATCAATTGATGTCCTTACCCAGGAAAACTGCTTATATTCAAGCAAACTGAAGGAGATGAGAAATGAAAGGCACTTAGTTGTAGATCCAAGTGAACACATGCAGTCACAGAAAAATGAAAAGAGAGGGAGAACAGTCACAGAGAGAAGGGGAAATAAGAATCCTGATAACAGTCCTAGAATAACTTTTGGAGCTTCTGGTAAAAAGATTTTGATTGTTTCTGGAATTCAAGGTAGGGATGTAGCAAATAAACTGAACAATATATTAGGTGACACTTGTACAATTCAGTCAATATTGAAGCCAAATGCGACAGATAGGATACTAATGGAAACTGCTTTAAATAATAGCAAGGATTTCTGTGAAAATGACGTGGTTATTCTCTGGCCCAATAGATGCGACATAGCGACCATCAAAGATTTTATTATAAAACTCAAGCATACCCAACCCCTCATTGTCACAGAGGCCTATCGCTATGATCATTGGAAAGAAAATGAAAGTATTTATGAAAGAAACCTAGATTTATTCCAAGAAATATATTCTTTGGGACTGAATACATGTCCTATTTTCGAATGTAACAACACTGTCAATAGAAACTGCTATGAAAGGGATGGGGTCTGTCTCAGTAGCAAAGGAAAATCATTTTTGAGCAAGGGATTAGCAACTTATATACGTCATCATTACTGTAAAAAATATTATGTAACTAACGATAAGCATCCCAACAGTTCTTCATCTGAAATAAAAATCTGTACCACTAACAATGATAGAAATAATGTAACCAATAGTAATGATAATAATGAAAACATCAATTTTTTATGCCCACGATTAACCTAAGCTCCAGCAATGGAAAACCAATAGAATCAATTGTTACGGGTAAAAATCCACCTACTGTGATATTAAATGACTCACCATGTTTCTCGAATATAAAGATTTTCAACGCGAATATACAGTGTTTGTCAAATAAAATCAACTTAATTGAACAACTGATGATTGATATAAACTCAACATTCATCTGTCTTAGTGAACATTGGGCAAATAAAGATCAAATCATAGATATAGAAGGCTATAAGGAGATCAGTAGATATAGTAGACTCTCCCATAAACACGGAGGATCAATTATTCTTGTGAAGAATAGTGTCTTTAATAAATGTAAAAATTTAGAATTCATTTGTAACTTATCCATTGAGCTGTCATTTGAATGTTCTGCCATTTCATTCGATAAAGAAACGGCCCTAATCTGTCTGTACAGGTCACCAAACAGCAATGTGAATTCGTTCCTTTTGCAACTTTCCTCTCTACTGGCAAAGGTTACCGAAACATTCAAAAATGTGTTTATATGTGGGGACTTCAACATTGACAGTCTGACAAGAAACATGGATGCAATAGTTTTGTATGATATAATTGAATCATACGGTTTTATATCTCTTTTCAATGAACCAACAAGAATTGGACATTGGGGTGATCGGGAAACAATTAGTAGCATAGATTATGAACTAACTAACGTCAACAGTGACAGCTTGACCCTAAGTAACATTGATCTTGCCTTATCGGACCATCACTCTCAAATTGTTTGTTGGAAAAATAAAATAAACAGTACTCCTACAAACATAAAGAATAATGAAGAAACTTATAAATTTAGGAAAATAAACGAATTCTCCATAGCTGAATTCAAGAAACTCCTAACTGGTGACAAGGGGTTCTTAAAAAACTTCACTACCACCACCTTTAATGATTCCAATGAAGCTTTTGGTGTTTTTTGGGAACACTTTCATTGGTGTTTTGAGGCAGCATTTCCTAAATCTACAAAAAATAAAAAATTCCAAGAGCAAAATAACAAAATCCCCCTTTCCACATCATTAAAGAAAAAAATTGATGATCTCAAACATCTGAATCACCTGAGAAAACACGAAAACTCTGAATATAGTAATATCGCCTATAAAACAGCCAAGAAGAGGGTTGAAAATGAAATACGTCAGGAAAAAATAAATCATTGCATGAAAAAAGTTCAGGATTCCACAAACAAAACCAAAACTCTCTGGAACATCATAAAACAACCACAAAAAAATAATGAAAACAAATGTATAGTACTTAGTCATAATGATAAAATAATCAGTGTCGAAGAAGAAGTCGTAGAAACATTCGGAGAGTATTTCTCAACAACAATTGACGAGAAAATCAGGACACATTTTCCAGGAAAAGATACAAAAAGTTGTACCACAATGCCCAATGTTAATGCAACCATGTTTTTCGTACCAGTCACTACGGATGAAGTGAAAAAAGTTATAGTCTCATTAGATAATAAAAAAAGCACGGGACATGATGAAGTTTCCACAAGAGTTATTAAGGAATGCGTGGATATATTATCTGAAGCTATAGGACATATTATAAACGTATGTATTTCCTCTGGAATATATCCTGACCTGCTTAAAATTGCGGTAATTGTCCCTATACTTAAAAATGGTGACAGTAAAAATATTGAGAATTATCGTCCTATATCAATAATTAGTATATTCTCGAAAATTTTCGAAAAAATTATATCTGGTAGAATAAATGAATACATGGAAACATTCGATCTTATGACAAAGTGCCAACACGGTTTCAGAAAAAATCGCTCAACAGAAACTGCAACCTTCAACTTTGTACAAGAAGTACATGATCTGATGGAAAAAAAAACATTGTGGTAGGTTTATTTTTCGATCTGAGTAGAGCCTTCGACACCTTGAATATAAAATTCGTATCAGATAAGTTATTTAAGATTGGTATTCGAGGAAACATAAATCAGCTGATAGTGTCTTTTCTATCAGATAGATGTTTCCAGGTGAAACAGAACGAAATAATGTCAGATAAATTCCTTGTCACAACTGGGACACCTCAAGGCAGTGTTCTCGGTCCACTGATTTTTCTATTGTATGTCAATGATCTACCTAATAATATAAGTAATGGTGCGGTATACCTTTACGCAGACGACACTTCCATTATTCTTTCGAGTGAAACAGCGGAAGAAATGCATAACCTTGTTAACGCAGTCCTACACGAATTTGATGAGTGGTGTTACAGGAATAGACTTATAGTTAACCCAAGGAAGACTGTCTGTATGGAATTTGCAAATTCATCCCGAAGCCTACATGGTTTCAATTTTGCTTTTCGGAATGAATCCCTGACATCAACAAGCTCAACAAAATTCTTAGGAACAATGATTGATTCACATTTCACTTGGCGAGAACATATAGAGTTCACATCCAGGAAATTGAATCAATCGTATTATCTCATAAAATCCCTTAAGAATAAATTAGATACTAAGGCACTGATATCAGTTTATTATGCCAAGTTCCACTCCATCATTTACAACAACATTGCTGTCTGGGGTTTGTCGACTGAAGTGGACAGGATTTTCATAAAACAGAAATCAATATTGAGGCTAATTTTCAATCTCGACTACAAAACGTCATGTAAAGAGGTTTTCCGTAAATATAAAATACTAACTGTTGCCTGTATGTTCATTGTGAAAGCATTGACATATATCCATGAAAATAAAAGGAAACTGGAGTCGAGATCGGAAGTCCATAATCATTATACTAGGAATAACCATATGCTCATCACCCAAAAACACCATCACACAAAATATGAAAAGTCTCCTATGTTTGCTGGTATCCGCCTCTTCAATATACTGCCTTGCGATATGAAGACACTTTCACCTCAAGTTTTCAAGAAGCAGTTAAAATTGTTCCTATCAGAAAAATGTTTCTACACAGTAGATGAATTTATACTCGAAGTTGGTAATTCCAGATCACCTTCTTTGCGAGTTTCTTTGTGACGTATATATCGTTGTATGTTATTTATTTATTCTATTTTTACTTATATTTTAATATGTATGCGTTCGTTTCACAATGTGTGTCATGTAATTTTCTTTTTTTATTCAAAATGACTCGTTTTATAAGTTAATACTTCTGTATTATTCCTAAGATATTTGACCTGTCCCATCTACACAATGTAGCACAAAGGACTAATAAATCTATCTATCTATCTATCTATCTATCTATATATATATATATATATATATATATATATATATATATATATATATATATATAAATATGCGGTATGATTCTTCTATGCGAACATTGAAAATTTGGGTATTTTAATTATTGGTGTCGTAATTTTTACTGACAGAAAGTACCTGGGAAAAATATAATCGATAACTACTGAAGTGCATATTCTGATATTTAAAATATTAGGAACAATAAACGTCGTGTACTACTCGATGGCAATATTCAAAGTCTGAGCGATAAAGTATATTTCTTGTCGCCTCGATCGTGAGAAAGTGAAGGTTCCGGCGAATTTTATGTGAATGATTCATAGGAAATATTCCCGAACATACCAAACCGACGGACGTTGTGTTGCTGCTGTATTCCAAATCGGCGCATTCTTTCTGTCGTGAAAGAAAAGTGAAACTAGCTGAAAAATTTTGATTCATAATAGATATCGTATATTCCACATCTTACGAGTATCACTTTGAATGCTGTAAAGGTAATTACTGGTATTATAGCGCTTCTGTGATTATTTTTGAAACAAAAAATAATTTTGGTACCTGCATTACTAACCATGACTAATCGTACTATATACTATAAATTGACATGTCTTGGAGCTTATCCATTCAATATTTCAAACACAAGAATCCTAGAAATTCATTTTCATTTTTTTTCCTCACAAATATGAATTTAGAGACTTCAACATAGCATCAATACATAGGTGATCCACGTTATACTTTTGGGTACAATCTTGTCAATATTTTCTACAGATAATCTTGTGAAATGATTCAATATAGCACCTTTGTAATTTGGATAAGAGTTGTGTCAATTGATAGTGCGAACGCCTATCAACATAATCCCATTCCTTTTCAATGAAATATGATGCTAATTGAAGAGGTGACTCACACTCATAGACTGTTCAAAAGTTTTTCTTCAAGTGGAGGAGCTTTAATCAGTCAAAAACCATCAGATTGATCGAAAGAGAATGCTTGGCAGAAATTACCTCAATCCTTCTTTTTCTTCATGTATTTTTTATTTGTACTTTTCATTTTAAACATCCTATCGAATGCTTCCAGGTGGGATAGCCTATTGTGGGCAAGGGTCGGCTAATTATTTTGGACGCTGAAGTCTTTACAACCGAAATTTCTCGAAGCGTTTTTGACAATGAATAAAAAAAACTATTTTTTCGATAATATGTGATATGTTTAGCATAAAAAGTCCATAAATGGGATATTTATTGATATGACCTCGATTCATGAAAGTCCTTCGACAGGTTAGGTGGGCTGAGAACGAAAAACCAATGATATATAAACAATAGCTCACTGGTTGCTAACACTAAGTGCAGTGTCGGTCATGGGTTATCTGACATCGTTTGACAAAGTGGTATCTGAAAAAATATCATGAAAAAAAAGAACAGCAGTATTCAGGAATGTAGTACTTTTTTCTTGAAGCGAACATTACCTTTTTGAGTATGCCTGTAGTTTCTTACAGTATAGAGAGTAGAGAGTAGAGGGTGATGCAAGTAGTTTGTCACTGCTCTAGCCAATATGAAACCTCACAATATCAGGCATTCTATGGATTCGTGAGATATTTGGTTTTTTTTGTGATCCACACATTGTGTTTGTTTCGCGTTATCTCGGTTGATATTAATTATCGCATTCTTTGGACCATAACTAATAAATTCTTATCACTTTATCGATCAAAAGCAATCAAGCAATCATGTTATACGTAGTATTTTATGAATGATTCAACTGAACTGCGAAGTCTGTAAGTCGCATGAAAAGGGTCGTTTTCGGTTTTGTTAAGCTTCATCGTCATATACCCTCGATGAAAGCAAGAAGTTTTTCGAAATTATTATTATTTTGATTAGGCTGGAAAAATACTCCAGAATCTTTTCGATATTCCCCTTTTTTTTTTTATTTTCACTATTACGACCACACTGTACGGAGAAGAAACAACTGACTGTGTTGATTGGCACAGAACTCGGGCCGATTTTTCGGTTGGTTTTCTTGGTTTTCCAACTGTGGCGACGGCCGAAAATACTACAGTACTATTGAGTCGGTTGCTAGATCCAATGAGCAGACATGATCTTTTTCAAGATTTCCTCTAGATATTCCGAGCCCTCAAACACTCCTTCGAGTAAAAATAATGTCGTAGACACAAGCATGCTTGGCAAACTATAGTGAATCTCATTTGGGTGTTCCTCAACCAAGTTTTTATGATGACGGTATGTTAACAGGCTTCAATTCAATAATGGCGAAAAAAAAACATTGTCAGATCTCAATAACAGATTTCAATTATATGGTTGCAATTCACTTGAATTCGTGTCGTATAATAATAAATGATTTTGATTCGAATAATACAAAAACAAAAATATTCGATGATAAAGTAATAAAAGCTCTTGATCTTATCTGGTATTCTGAAGAAGATACTCTTGAAAACACTGTAAATACTAACGAAACTAATGCAGAACAAGCAATCCTTTCATTATCATCTGTTATTCTCGATCAACTGGATCTCATAGGTCCATCAATTGTTATAGCAAAACTCATTATGGAAAAATTAAAGGAATCAGGTTTGGATCGGGATGAAAGTTTGCCAATGGATCTGTTTTTCAATTGGTTTGAGTTTCTCAATCAATTACATTTTTCAAATAATCTTGAAATTCGTAGACACCCTTTGCCCAGATCCAATTTCTGTGCATTTATTCTGTGATTCCTCTGAGAAAGCCATTGGTGCTTGCTGTTAGCTTCATTCTATTGATTCTTAAGGCAATATTCTAACTCATTCAATATGTTGTAAATCTCGTGTAGTACCTCTCAAAACAATTTCGTTGCCTAGCTAAGAACTTTGTGGAGCATTCCTTTCAATTCAATCATCTCAAAAAGTATTGAAAACCATTGATATCAATATTTATCACATTTATTATTGCACTAACTCCATGATCGTTCTCTCATGTATTTTTACTGTACCAAATTCACTAAAAGCATTTGTAGCCAATAGAATGTCAGAAATCCAACAAAACTAACAAATTGATCAATGGCATCATATACCAAGTAAATATAGTCCCGTAGATTTATTATTACTTGGATTATCAGCTTTCGAGTTAATCTCAAATTCATTTTGGTGGACAGGACAACACTGACTATCACAAGATGAAAAACACTGGCCACAAACTTCAAATTACAATTCACCTGATCCTTTAGAACTGCAAAAAAACAGTCACAAAATTTATCAATTTTTGAACGATTCTCCTAATTTATAAAACTGCAAAGAACTATAGCATATTGCTTAAGATTCATTAGAAATACTAAAATTACCAACACAAATAATCGATTAACTGGCATACCATCAAGATACTCCAAAAGCAAATCAGGACAGAATATTGCATTTCCAAAAGAAATGGTTGAGCTAAAAAACTCTGATTCTGTTTCATCAAAAAACAAAGTTCTATCGCTGAATCCCTTATTAGATGAAAATGGGGTTTTGCGAGTAGGCGGAAGACTGAAAATTTTATCATATTCTAAAACACATATGATATCACTTCCTAGTAATGGATATTCTATCATTTTGATTGTGAACATAAAATCAATGAAAGAAACACTGTTTGTGTTTTTTCAATAAAATGCCTCATTTGTTTCAGAGCTGATGAAAATATCCTATCAAATGTGTGATTTGCCTCAGGCACGATTATCACCAGAAGACCATCTGCACTTCGATTCCTCATTGAGGACGAAATATTGGGAAATCGAAAGAAAATGTTATATAGCCATTTTAGTATGTTTCATTGAAAAAGCTGACCATCTTGAGTTATTAGGTGATTTATCAGCCGATTCAATTTTGAATTTTCCCAAAAGATTCACGACAGGGTGTTTGTTTGGACATTTATAGCAACAATGGTACCAATTGTGTAGGTGTACAATCAGAAATGAAGAATATAACCAAAAATATCATGAAATGTTCTGAGTATACCGACTATTTAACATCAAAGCAAATTTAGATGCATTTTTCACCTCCTCGAGGACCTAATTTTGGAGGTTTGATAGAAGCCTGGGTATAATCAAGTGAATTTCATATAAGAATGATTCTTGAATTGGAAATCATTCTTCAACTTCCAAAGCATTTTATCCCCTTATCACTCAAATCGAAGCTGTTCCTAATTCTAGACCTCTTATTCCACTCTCTAACGATCCTAACGATTTCACTAATTTGACTCCTCATTGCCTTGTTGGTGAATCTTCAAATTCGATACTTCAAGAAAACGTAGACGATGTTCCAGTGAAAAGACTTAGTCATTTTAAAGCTCTGCAACAAAAAGTTCAAAATTTTGGGAGACGATGGTTCCACGAATATGTCACATTTTTACAACAGAGCTCAAAATGGAATAAATCGCATTCAATCTTCGTGAATAACAAACACAACGTTGTTGAAGGATGAAAATTTAGTTCCCCTTCAGTGGAAAATCGATCGCCTCACTGATATATTTCTCGGACAGGATGGAGTTGTTCTTGTAGTTGGACTGAAAACTGCAAGCGGATATTTCGGGCGTGCCGTTTCTAAAATTTCTGTGCTTTCAATTGAACATTAATTTACTATTGTCAAAAGCAATTCCTTCAAGGTAGGCGGCATGTTCGAGTGATCAAGTCAGCATTCCACATGGCAACCAAAAGTTGTTGTTGTCTGTCAAAATATTACACAATTCTGTAGTTTTCAGTTCAATAGAAAAGTGAAAAAATGTACTTGTATTCATTCATAAGGACATAACTGAATGAAAAAGCTCATCTAGCTCATAACATGTTGATTCTTCCATCAGAACATATTGCATTACGTCAATACAGTTTTGAAAAATTCGAAGAAATCGTGGTGACTGTCACCTGAAAATCAATTGTTCGATATTGTGATATCGTATCGTTTTCGATAAGATAATGAATTTCAAATGGTTCATCATCAAATCTCTGACAGGTCCTAATGCCAATAACTTTCGAATCTATTCGTCAAATGCCTTGTCCTCCTCTCTCGAAGAGATTCATTTTATATATTCATAGTACATGAAAACATCAATTTTCAATTCTTCGTTTATATACACTCTTTCACTCGCATAATATATTCAACTTACATAACTCGCATTTCAACTTCATAATATGCTCATTCATTTTGGATATCCATTGAGAATCAATCACCCTTTAAATTGAAAAACTTTTTTTCCTCCGATAACATAACAAACCTCGCAAAAATTATTTTCAGAACAACGTTTGAACTTTCGGAAAGGTATTCAAAGAATTCCTATACCTGCAATACAGAATGCCAGAGTAAAAGCTGAATATTATAAGCTACTTCGTCATTAGTGATAAGGTGATAAGCAATTTGTTGGTTTGGCCGAGCATATAATTTCTCCTTGAGTGCGTAAATTCCGGTTATTTCCGATTGATATTCATCTGCTCACTTGATGACTCATTTGGGGCGAGTATGAGTAATAGTGAATGGTCATTATTGTTTATTACATGCGTTTCCAGGAGTATGAATGTAAAAATATGGTTTTAGTCAAGAATGGTCCGCTGAGTTGTCTTCAAAGGCTCTGATTGAAATATATCACTTCAATTGTAGAATTGTAGATGTCGGGGGCAACGCCATCTGCTGGGTGACGACCAAAGTCTCAATCTCCTACTACACTGAGCAAAAGAAACCTCTTACAGCGGGCCATCGTACAGCGGAACCGCAAAAAATAACCCGCAGCGATCGAGAATCGACTTCGGTCAACTTGCAGAAAGTTGCAACCCTTTACAGAAATCAGAATTTCCACGTTCAAAATGATAGCATTCACAAATCTAATTGTATTTCTGTAAAGGGTTGCAGCTTTCTGCAAGTTGACCGAAGTTGATTCTCGATCGCGGAGGGTTATCTGTTGCGTCTTTGTCGTACGATGGCTCGCTGTAAGAAGTCTCCCCTGTTCAGTGCAGTAGGAGCTTGAGACTTTGGTCGTCACCCAGCAGATGGCGTTGCCCCTTGGAGATTTAAAGCATCTGCACCACTTTCAGAGATTCACTTTCGTGAGGAGTAGAGTTCGAAATGTTTTTGTTTACAGTCCAACCAAGTGTTCTCTGATGAGACCTGTTGGGTCGAAACAGCTGTCTGGCATTTGATTTGTGAATGCAATCGTTTCGAGCAGGGAAATTCCCATTACCCTATATATATTTTTAGAATCCTTGAAATATTCTAAACATATCTCATGTCCTAAATGTATCTTCAACTGTTTCGGAAATGTGTAGTGGTGAATCGAAAATCATCTTTATCAACACACATCGTCTATCACTATGTCAATTCTACGAAACATTAGATCGAATCCATATTTAACAAAAAATATCACATTTCTCTTTACGATACTAACAATAGGTTTACATAAAACCGCGACACGTGTTCTATACAATAGTTTCCTGCCACGGAACATCCTATCTTATTGCACCTATTTGGTATTGATTTTCACGAATACCGCAAATTTTTATTTTCTTCATGATCCTGAAGATTTCCTTCAGAACTTGAACTTGAATCAGAATGTGAAAATTTTCCTAATAATTAGTATGAACAGATTCAGATTTGTTCTTCCATATTATCATTTTCTGAAAAATCAAATCAAAATTCTGCACGGACTCTTCGAATAATTCATTCAGAAAGTTTCTACTTTCCTTCACACTGGAAATTTTATTTGATGAAATTTTACAATTCTATCACAGTGAATGATCCTTAGAAAAGTATCCAATTGAAATATGTATTGGTTTCTATATGAGAGGTCAAACTTTTATCTAATTCAAGATTTCACTGGTGGGTCGCGAGCGAATTTTTAGTGGGCCCTAAATACCGATTTACTGAAATGAATAGACATATCAAATGCACTTGAAGTAACTCGAGTTGAAGTGGATGTCAAAACTGTAATGGCGAAACAGAAGAAACAATTTCATCCTTCCCTTTTTGATGTAGTTTATCGAACTTATATTAGGAATTGTAATAAGATTGTGTTTTTTATTCGACAAATCTCCTTATTCATATTCGTAATGGGTAAATTTCCTAGAGGTGGGTCTAGAGTTTGGTAACTTGTTTAAGATGGGTCGTAGTCCAGACAACTTTGGGAACCCCTGATCCAATTCATTGAACGCGATTCACGCAGGAAAGTGCCACCAATAATCGACCTACATTCTGAAAGGGGCTTCTATGTTCAAAGCAAGTCATCTAACGATTGATATTATTTGCTCTATTTCAACCCCGTTGAATCTTAAAATGCCGTTTGCAAAGCGAAATCTCAACCGTAATAAATTCAGGATGACATCAAAGATGACGCCATATTCATAATTCTACTCATTTTATATTCACAATTCAGAAAACTAGTGGGTAGATTTTTGGGGGTGTAAACACACCTGAAAGGTTATCCATCCAAAAATAGCAGATTCTTCATCATGGTTTTCATATACATCATCCAAATTCGTATACTGTCTCAATAGTGTCGTTCTCTATAGCTATGCTTTATCCTAATGTTGCAATGAATGGGAAATGTTCGTAATGTTCAGAGAACGTCGCGCAAACCAAGGAAGTCAAGATTGATGATATTTCGTGAAAACAACGGTCTATAGATGGGAAATAGTTTGAATACACAGGCGACAGCTTATGAGGGCCGGAGCCCGAAACATTGGCCGAGTCTTCATTTACAACGTCTATACTTTTTTTTCCAGTAGCGGAGATTGGACGTTTCAAGTGTATGCTCAAGATGGAAAACAAATATTTGAATTGTTCTCAATAATTATATTAATATTTTCCTAGAATGTGCTCTGAATAATCGCCGCATCTGCCTTTCTTTGTGGACACTGTTTTGACTAGCAAATATGTAAGCTCTATAAACATCCATTTTCTCCGTTAAATGAAAATAATCTGTCAAATGATTTATTTTTATATTCTGAGAAGACATAAATGCAGCAGCAATAAAAAATATTCATAACTCAATGAAATATTTCAAAATTTGAAAAGAAATTAAATCTATGCATTGTATTATTGTGGTCTCGGTAGTGAAGCGGTTAGCACGTTCGCCTTTCACACGGAAGATTGGGGCTTGAAACCCTTCTAGGCCACCGTGCTGAGTATTCGCACGTTAAAAGGTAAGGCCTCGTTTATTCACTGCTCGCACAATTTTCGACTTCTGCGGGTTGACGTTCGTCAGCTGGTCAACGGAACGAACAATTTTAGAACAACATTAAAAACCAATTTCAGGACAATTGACTCTATTTATTATCAGCATCAAACTGTTTCTTCGATATTTTCCCAACCTGTTGAATATTAGTCAGAAAAATGTAAAAAACGGCAAATAAATGCAATTCTTTCATTGCACAACCTTGCTCAAATATTAGATGATTTGATAGAATAATAGTTCAATTGGATACAGAGAGTGAGAAATTGAATATTTTATTGATTGTATGTTCTGAGACGGCGAAATTTCTCTAGTTTCACTTGTAGTGCGCCACTGGCACCGTATTTTGAAAAGATGATGTATTGATTGAAGATAATCTATGACTAACTGTGGATCTCAAATATATTGATTTTAAATGGTTGGTGACTCAATTGTTATCACACTCGTCATACACAGGATGTACATATGAAAATTGAGTAAAAGAGAGGCGATTATTCCTCTTAGATACTTTGTTTACTGTAGACCGATCATTAAGAACCTCACATTTTCATACATCAAATTGAACAAACCAATTTCCTAAATATGAACTAGCGGGAAGTTTTCATTTTCATCGTAAATGATTTCACTGCTATCATGTTCCATGAAAAGGAATAAAATGGTTTGTTCGAAAAAATAATACTCCTTCCCAATCACTATTTGTCAATTATGATCTGATTAGTCTATTGAGTACATTTTAGGCAATCAAAATTGAAGAAAAATATTGGTCTAAGGAGGACGAATATAAAAAGTGTAAACGAAACCGGTATTCCTTATAGTTCATGTTCCGATATTCCTGAACAGTAGTACTGTAGAGTTAATTCAGTCGTTTCGATTTTACTGACATTCACTAGCAATGATCTCGCGCCAAGTTTCAGGGCACCTTCTTAAGGGCTAAAAAGTTACTGACGCTACTGTTTCGGAAGTATTCATGTATTCCCAGTCTCCCTTTCCCAAACTGAAATGAGTTGGATTATGTCAAAATTTTGAAATGAACACTATCAATAGAGAACAAATTTAAAATTGGTGTCATAAAACTGCAAAATTATTATTCTCTCAAAAATGTTGTTAGTCTTGTCAAGGATTATCATTACAGTCATGAGATTCTCCGAAGATCCACTGGGAAAAGTTTATAAATCTGAGTGAATGCTAAAACTTGAGTTATTTTGAGAATTGATCAGTTTTACTCGAATGAAAACGGAAAATCTACTATGGTGAGTATTTGCTCAGTTGACCCGGGCGAAAAAGTTTTTGCTTTGGATATATGTGAATAAAATCAGTCACAACTTTTGGTCGAAGTATATTTTCAAAGTTTTTGGAGTCTAGTCCAACCCATGCTCCCTTCCGTCAGCTGGAAGCATGGCGTTGTACTCGTATGAACGTACGTAAGAAAAAAGTGTATGAGAAGAGAAGAGACATGAGTGATAGTAAACAGCTGTTGAGTTTGAGACGATCAGCCTTGAATTTTTTACACAATATTATTCACCAGAAAGTTATGAGACTCGTGGCGGTGCTCTATCACCTCTAAAGAAAGTGAAAAGAGTTATGTTACTGATCCAGGCTTTCAAGGTTTCGGAAAGTATAGGAGATAAGGCACCAAACTGGATCAAGTTCCCATGCACCGTACAAAAAGTGAATAGGGCAAAACTTCTGGGAGAAACCTGCTTTTATCTACCCGGGGTCATAGGGGGACGAGACTGCACTCAGGCTACTTGCAACGCTGATGAGAAGCTCACCATAAAGAGTACGGAGTGGCCAGGCAGCGTACATATGGGCACCTATCAAACCTTCTCACACGACACAACAGATGAATTATAAGTTATATCATGCAAGGGAAGAAGTGGTTACAAAAAGACTTTTTAGATAGTTGAAAAACCGATTTCCTGTTCTAGGGAACTGTGAAAGAGTTTCCTTAGACAATGTCCCTAAGACCATCAGCTGGCTGAACAAATGGAGTATATTCTTTTTTCATGCGAGTACATTCTCAAGTTTTTTCGGTAGTTGGAGAATTTACTCTGCAGGTCGGTCTCATTTTTGTTCACTACGTTTTCAGAAAATGATCCAAGTACTGAGAAATTACTGAAAACCGAAAAAATCTTCTGGTTTATTTTATTCGCCAATTAGAGCTTGAGCTCTGTGATTTTTTCTGAATCCGAAACTGTATTGCTTGATATCTCATTCAATAAGTTTTGATTCATTCCGAAATAATATAGGTTATACCACAATCATCATCAGCAGTTTGTGATTACTATCACAGTAAAAGCGTTCCAAAATTACTTACTGTGGACAGTAACACCCGCAATATCGGAACATGAAATCAGTGTAACAAACCTAGGTGGTTCCGCTGATGTTGACAACTTCATTTGTGACATGAACTATTTCAAATGCTTGAAAATGAATTATTTATCTTTCATTCATGTCCTCAATCACAAAGACCTTGCCAACCCGCAGCTGATAAGAATAAAGCAGCTATCTCTCCTTTAGTGTCAATGGCATGACCTTTCGATGTGTGATTGCTACCTTGGAATAGGATGACGAATGAGAGTTCATCCAAGCCTGGTAGCTCAACCACATGATACCGTTTGGAGCGTTTCTTGTCTTCAGATATTCGACGGAATTCTACCCAAAGTTACTAGTCAAAAGTTGTCTTATCTGCCACGAGGCTAGTCATTTTTTTGCAACCGATCTATTAGAGGCGTTCCACATCTTACTATTTCGAAACCATTCGAGAATAATTTGTAATTTTTCCGAAAATTCAGGAGAGAATGGTTCAAAATATTCCATCCTCATTTGGTATTCGTTGTGATCATGAAACAACCTCTAGTTCATATCTGTATAGATTTGAGTGGGCAAGGGTCGGCTGATTGTCTTGGGTACTGAAGCGCTCTGGGGCGTCCCACTGATTTTCACCACAATATACCATAGCCATACAGTAGAGACACTTAAATGTCAATTTATCAGCTCGGGCTGTATAATGTCTTGATTTGGCGGTAAATTTGAATTAACGGGATACTAAATAGTAATCAGTATGTCATTTTGCATGTTAAAATGAATAATAATAAAAATAGATGTGGAATTCTTTATGTACCCATAATAATGCCAAACACTCACGTTTTTTGTTTACAAACACAGAATAAAATAAAGTATCTTGATGTTATTACTGAATTATTGAAAAATCTTAAGCACTTCAGGAAAGCAGTAAAGGACTTCCTCATGCCAAAAGCATACTACGACCTGCAGGAATACTATAATGACAATCTCTGACCTCAATAGAACACTCCTATAGTGTTATTATTTATCAATTTTGAGTAAGTTTTTACATTTTGTATTTGTTTTAGCGATATTACTTATTTGTAATGAACTGAACTCATTGTTTTCCATTTTTCTAACCTTTATTTTATCAATAATTATTTTACAATTCTTATTTCAATTCATAAATTACATTTTATACTTTGAATTATATACTTATATATTTACATGTACATAATAACATTTCATTTTTATATATGAGAATATGGATTATACCACAAGTTATTGTACTCATCGCTTTGTCAATAAGAACTAATTCTTGGACAATAAAGCTCAGTTTTGATTGATTGATTGATTTACTGTATGGCTAGGGTACACTGTGTTTTCACTGTGTGGGAACCGAGAAAAGCCCCCAGTGCTATTGGGTCGGTTGGTGTATTCAATCCAGATACCCCACCTATCAGGATTGGTATCTAGGCAACTAACAATTGCTAATAGCAAAGAAAAGAGATAAATTGAATATAAGGACCGCTTGGCCACACCGACCGATTAAGAACCTCGAATTATATATTCTGATGGAATTACTTTGATCTGTGAAATAGCACGAAAAGTCCTAAGAGTAGTCTGCCTTCCAAAGAGGTGGATTCAAGTTTTTTCATTTGTGGCAATGATAGGTTATTGAGATAGATTGGCCAGCGGAATAATACGAGAAGTGAATCAATATGATTATTAATGTAGAAGTAAATAAATGAGTACTTGTGAGAAATTCAAATTTCATAGTGGTAAAGAAGAAATCATTTATTCGACATAGTCCATGATATTTTTTTTCATATTCCTCTTTTATCGATGAATTTATTCTCGAGCAAGAATGAGTTTGAAAACAGTTCAGGAATCGAATCATCAAAAAAAATCAATAGTTCTCCTTTCTATGTATTTCTCAAATATATATATATGTCCCAATAAAGTGCACCAAAATTTCCGCTTGAACGTTCGATAAATCCGATAAGCATAACTAAATGGTGCCAATTTTCATCAGTAATTCTACTGAATCGTCAGTAATTGTTATCGGGTTTATGGATGTGTCGAGTAGTTTTACTATTGCATGGGTTTCTGTCCAATGCGATGTTCAAATATGAATAAAAAAATGTTTCCATTCCTTGTTATATAATTCAATCTGAGCTATTTATGAATCACTTCCTATCATCTATGAATTATTTATAATCATCAACATTATATCACTCACCTCATTCATCAACTGTATTTATGGTTATTCAATTGTGCATTGAGAACAATGATTCAAGTTCAAACCGAAACAACAAAATAACAGTTCTTCATGCATACCACTGCACATACTGCCACAATAAGCCCAGAAAACCATAAAAATCCTGTGCATGAGAGTAAGAGTTGGTACTCATAGCTGTATAAGGTGAAAGTGAAAATCTGTTTCAATATAAGGAAGCGGTTTTCCATAGACGTATAGAAATTGATGCCTTTTCAGTTAATCACGTTGAAGTTTTTTTTCATTGATGTGTGAATCTTTTCTTCGATGTGATAAATATTAGCGTTTCATTCATCTTTAATATGAAATAATAACGATTCAAGTACGGTCTATTCAGCTTTAGTAATTACCCGAATTATTTCCATGTTCATGAACTATTTGTGAATTTGTTGGATATCACTGGTAGGTACTATAATTTTTTTTCCTGAAGATGCTAACGTGTTAGGGTAGCTAAATAATCTTCACAGAGAGTTTTCTCTTTTACAGCAAAGATTCCATTTTCACCAACTCTCTACGCTTTCCTCAAGAACAGCATAGCTCTTTCTTGTCCCGTTAGCCTTGAAACATGGTAGTGCCATTTTCCAATATCTCAGAAAAATCATAGAAAAAAGTATCTGACTCATTCGGGAACCGAACCCGCAATATTTTGACAGAGTCCAGCACTGAACCATTACCTAACTTTACTTATTTTTGAATAATAATGACAGAGAGGATGTCGTCATATCACGAATGCATATATCAAATTCCTCCCACCTCCAAAATGGTAGTTGTTCCAACCCCCATTGTCCAAACTGCTCAACTCCTTCAAAAAGAGTTTAGGCACGCTTGAATCCGAAATCGTCTGTCGCGTCGTGGTGACAACTGCAAGCGATCGAAATGTCGGGATCGAATTCTTCTTAGGCCTCTCGTCCATTGGGAGCGGAAAGCTGCGACAAGTTGCAAAATCAATTCGTTAGAATCCGCACGACAACGGACGAAAGATCCCAACATGGATCAGTAATAGCCTGTTTCGACGATGCAAGTTTGTCGCTGCAACTCCAGAAAATTGCGTGTGTTCATGCAAGTTTTTCGAGTTGCATGAATCTTTTTTGGTGCGATAAGTTGCAGCGACTTAGTTATTTCTACGGTGAATTTGTTGCCGCAAACCACAAATATGTGGTGGCATCATTGTGAGGAATGTTGATTTTGATCATTTCAATTATTTTTCGAGACTTGAGGAATCAAGTTGAGTAATAAAGTGATTTAATCACAATATAAATTATTAGGAATGAATGGAATTATATATCAGTTGTGATAATGTAGACGTTCATCTTGGTAACATTCCGTGCTATTTTTTAATATTGGCAATGCAAACTGACAGCTAGATGACATATCTCGCAGCGACAAGTCGCCGCGAGAAGTTGCAGCGACAAAATTGCATCGTCGAAACGGGGTGTAGAAACCGCGTCCACTGAAGCCGTATCTCTCGTCAGGTATCGTCCAATTCGGTGCCAAGTGCAAACCGATCCCGTTCTGCTGGGATTTTATTGCGATCTAGTGCGAGAAAAGACACACAAATGGACTGTGAAAAGCTAATTTTGCTTTTTCAAGAACGGAAATATCTGTGGGACCAACAGGAAAGTAACTTTCACATGCAGAATGTGATTCACATTTTCGGTCTTCGTTGATATCGTCTGTGCCTAATACAACGATAAATCAACGGTGATGATTACAAAGCGAAAAAGTGTTCATTGGAATAATCACAAACCCGTTCTAAAGAGCAATCTTGCCTACTACGAGTTCGGACGAATACTGAGGCAATGGACGATGTGCATCGCACAATTTCGTACGAACGGCATTCGCACGAACTCGTTGCTTCGTAGTTCGCAGCTTTCCGTTCCCAATGGACGAGAGGCCTAAAGTTTGAATAGTTCAGACAATGGAAATCCGGACCACTACCACCCAAGTAAGAGAACGTTGTCAACTAGATTCAAACAATCCTAATGTATCATTTTGTCAACTAGTCTGAACCGTTGAAATGGAAGAACACTGAATTCCTAACTTTGGTTGAATATTTTTGCAATAAAAAATTAAGGATATAAGTTGAATATTGATTTTGTAGGCTTGACCTGAAAGCTCATGGTAAAAAATTCAAAAACTGAGATAAAATTACAGTGTTATGTCCTCCTAAGAATCCAGAAACACGTATTTGATAAGTAGAATATAATATATTCCGTGAACTTGGCCTGGAATTTTCTCTTGATTTACAGTTGATAGAGCTCAATCTCCGTTTGTCACTTTTTCGTAAGTATTCAGGAGGCGGTGATAAAAAGCATTCGAAACAGTTTCTATTGGAATAGTGGCATATTTATTATAGTTTATTTTTGAATCACAGTCGGAAATGAAGGTCAACTCGTGGAAGATATATAACAAAGTAGCTACAATGAATTGAGGTGTCAGGAAAAATGTTCAACTGGATAAAAGAGTAATCATTTTAAATTAATGCTATATTTACCTTCTTTTCGACATTATTTATTATAAAGAACTATTTTAGATACAGCTTCAGAAGCTTTTTATCACCGCCTTCCGAATTTCCATGAAAACGTGACACACGAGGATTTAATACTATTTACTGAATTTCAGAAATGGAATCCAGGTCAAGTTCAAGAACTGAACCGCTATTTCAATTTGTTACTTTCTCAAATACTATCCATTATGGCATTCTGAATTCTCATAGGGAAATATGTATTTTTTTATTGATCTTGTTGTAGCTTTCGAATTCTTTAACCAGAACTTTCAGGCCATATTGACGGATTTCGTTTCAGGTCAATCATTCAAACGTATTCCGGTACATTTTCTTTTCGATATTCAATAAATCAATTGAATGCTGGACCAATAATATCTGAATTATCGAGCAAGTTGGCGCGAGTGAGTGTCCCCGGCTCAGAAACGAGAGGTCTTGGGTGTATCCCCCAATGGGGCAGATATCTTTCTCCCGAGGGTTTCTCTCTCTCTGTCGTATTGAGTAATGATCATACAAAGTTTTAACGTTAATGGATCCGCGAATAACCATACTACTCCTGAGGAAAGTGATTTTTCCCTATAAAAATCGTCATAACTCGTATTTCGTAAAAGCATATTCTTCATTTTTGTTTCTTAATTGTCTCTTCCGTATCTAAAATGAAATATTATCACAGTTAAATCGAGAAAAAGTAATATATTTGAAGAATTGTGGGATTTCATTGAAAAATATATGTAATGCAGCTGAGAGTAATAATAACATTAGATGCATTTGAAACGGCTAATGATGTAACTAACTATAACATATACCAGAGTGATGGCTAATCAATTCAAAAATTATCACATCGAAGTTGACGAGAACTTAGCAGTAATAATAAAAAATACGGCAGCATCTAAAACAGAAACATATGCCCGAACTCGTTTTATATGGAAAAAATAAATAAATTTGAAGTTGAAAATTTAACTGATAGTTTGAATTATATGATGGAACAACCACTGAAGATTTGAAAACATCTTAAAACCAGTATAGTCTAATAAATCTGTTTTTTGTTAAACTTTCTGCAGCAGTCTCGGAAAAAATGGATGATAATACAGGTAATAGAGGATTTTGTTTTGCAAAATTAGGCAGGAGTTATTTTATTGCATGGATAGTTGCAATCTGACGTACTCAACCTAAAAACACAAAATACTTAAAAAAATGGCGAACTGAAGTGCCGCCATTTTGTGAAAAACCGTTTGGGCCTGTATCTCCGTAACCGTGCACTTTAGGCTCACAATTATAGGAACCTTTTTTATAGATAATTGAATTTCCTATCTTTTTTTTCAATAATTTTTTTTGTAGCACTTACCGTTCACGACTTATATTATTATTACTTTTTGTTTATTCACTTTTTTACCGATATCTCTTTAAATAATTGTTTAAACAATAAATTGTTTATGATAAAACTTCCAAATCGATTAATTTTCTACAACTTTTATTCAAAACTTTTTTCTCTAAAGTTGATATTTTTGAAGTTACAACGCGTTCAATGTTGTACTACCGAGTACAAGGTTATTAAGAACGAAGTATGCATAGCGTAATGATGTAGCGAATCCCATACATAATAAAAAAAATATGAATTTCAGAATTTTTTTGATTCAATAAATAATTAATAATTCAAGTTCTTACCTGCAAGAAATAGCGAATACCCATTAAAATTTTTTCTTTGTAATTTCTTTTATACAATTAAATATTACTATAATTAATTTAAAAACTACTGCCATAATCAAACACGCAAATAAAAAAATGGAATATTCATTGAAGAATATATATATATGTGAAATTTATTTTTACAAATGTACACCAAAATGAATCATGTCTTCTCTGACTCTTTGGCGTTTCGAGGGTGGTGAATTTTCGATGTTGGTTACATTCTCCTCTTCCTCTTCGTTATCGTCGTCAGTGGCATATAAAGATTGTAACGCCTTTATTAATTTGTCGTTAGAATCATCACCAATATCTTCATCGATGTCGCACAATTCTGTGTTGTTGACGATTACTTTCAGCTGATTAAAGCACGTTTCCTCTGTGCAGTTCTGACAGATTACCGTACAGTCCAATCCTGCTTTTCGGCACCCACAGGCTCTGCCACAGCCAGTTCTGCATTTGCATGAAATGCACTCTAGTTGATCTCCCAGATACAAGACGATTGAAATTAACGCGTTATAACTTCAAAAATATTAACTTTAGAGAAAAGAGTTTTGAATAAAAGTTGTAGAAAATTAATCGGTTTAAAAGTTTTATTATGAACAATTTATTGTTTAAACGATTATTTACAGAGATCTCGGTAAAAAAGTAAATGAACAAAAAGTAATAATGATATGTCGTGAACGGTAAGTGGTACGAAAAAAATTATTGGATAAAAAAGATAGGAAATTCAATTATCTATAAAAAAGGTCCTCATAATTGTGGGCCTAAAGTGCACGGTCACGGAGATACAGGCCCAAACGGTTTTTCACAAAATGGCGGCACTTCCGTTCGCCATTTTTGTAAGTATTTTGTGTTTTTAGGTTAAGTACGTCAGACTGCAACTATCTACGAAATAAAATAACTCCTGCCTAATTATGCATTATGGACACGAGTAGCTGGCTCCCTATTATCTGTACTATGAGGTGCCATTCGATTCGAAAGAGAATGTAGAAGATTTTTGAAAAACTCAAGTGCTGCTCGCAATAATTGCAAAAGTTATAAACATTCAGGTAAAAAAATTGGGGTTTGGTTTTTCGCAGCTAGCCCAAAAACCAATGAAGATTTTCAGTTTTTACTCGTAGAACTGTAGGACAAATATCTATAATTTCATTAGGGGGTTGAATATACGGCCAAAAATGGGTGTTTAGGCTTCAGCAAGCCATTATGGACACTTGGACAAAAAATATCTCAAACATATTCAATAATAAAATCAAGATTTGAAAAAATATTCAGACACTTACTGGATAGATGAATGGTGTAAAAAAATTATTGCAGTTTCTCAATCACTTATGCCATCGTAAATTAATAATTTTTTCGACTTGAACATGAATATTGCTGATGATCTGTAAACAGAAGAGATCTTTAACACTTTTGGAGCTATTGCTACCGCTTACATTGAAAGAACATTTTTTCAAAACTATAACTGATCTTGGATACTCGGAATCTTATCCTTTTATTATTTTTCAACAAATAAAGAAATCATGAGTTGTTTTGTGAGGAAAAAAATCACATCGAATGGTTCATTGAATACCCGAGAGCTTTTTTTGCAAGGCTCCAAAATAGATTCCCGTTGTAAAAATGAAACAAATGTGTTACTTTATTAATAATTCAAATATTTTCATAATTTAAAGCTTCAATTGATCATCCAAAACAATTGCATGGATTTTTTTATTTTCATATCACATTATTTAAAAACTGTTATAAATAAATGCGTGTATGATTTAGAATAATTTTGGATGTTGATCTTCGATACAAATAATGATAAAGAAAATGTTTCTCAGCAATAATTGTTTTTGCTTCAAAACCTATTTGTTAATTAACAATTATTTTCTGCCACTTATAGTAAATAGTGAGGGTACATTTTTTCAAAACCATAATTGATCTTGCTTGATATTCGAAAGAATTTCAGTTTCAATTATGATTTGGAAAAAAATGTTTCCTCAATGTGAATTACAAGTGGTTGAAACAAATTGTTAATTAGTACATAGAATTTCTTCCTTTTAAGAATCGCTTTGTCACCTGACAATGACATGCCTTATTTTATACCGCATAATTAGGCTAGATATAGCATACATCAATTCTCCTCTTGAAAGTATTCTATAAACTTCTGTGAATGTTTTGGAATTTAATGACCATGCTTCTGATAGACTCTTCACTTTTACTCGCGCAAAAACCGCCGAAGTAGGTCGAGCACAATGATTCGTAAATATACCTGCTCATGTAGAAAATAACGTTTCATTTTTCAATTTATTTCATTCAATGCCCCTACAAGGTTTCTTCTATGTCAAGTATTATTCTTCCCTAGCATTTCGGACTTATAAAATTCAGTTCAATCAAATCAGTTTGAGATGTGAAGCTATAGACGCATCTGGTAATTTTGGAATGCTGCGCTGAGGTCTCTCCGGACCAAAAGTACCAAAGTAAGAAATAAAAGTATGCCTCACCTACCTACATGCTTCTTTCTATATCACATGCTAATACTGAAAAATAATCTTCCTACAACAATTTGACTCCGTCTTGCAACAGATTGAGACTCACTCGCTATCCATGTGTTCTCATATCACATTTTGATTGACAAAGGGCAGGAATATTGTATAGGAATTTTCCCTTCATCTAGCAAAGTTTCGTAAGAACAGTTCAAACTACCTTTATTTGATTTTGAAAAAACAGCACAGACAGTCCAGAGAAAAGGCATGCTAATCTTGATCCGATGCATCTGGCGACTCCTCTTGGATTCTTATATAAGATGATTGAGTTTGCTACTACTGGAATATACTCTTCCAAATCCGACCCCATTTTTCAACAGGTTGAGAATCACATGTGATTCTTGTGTTCTCATATCTGTATCAAATTTGGGTTGGAAAATGACATGACATTGTATAGCAATGTCCTCTTGAATGAACAAAGTTTCGAAAGAACGGTACAAACCGCTGTCATTTCCTATATAGAGAAGCTGCACAGAAGTCCAGAAAAGAGATATGCTTACCTTGATCTGATGGTATCAGGGTACTTTCCTTGGATTGTTATTACATGATTCAGTGTCAACCTCGCTTATATCTGCATCGAATTTAGGATGAAAAATACCATGAACATTTTATAGCAATGCCCTTTTGAACGAGTAAAGTTTCGAAAGAACGAACGGCACAAACCGCAATCATTTGCTGGATAGAAAAACTGCACAGACAGTCCAGAGAAAAGATCTGCTCATCTTCATCTGTTGCATCTGGGTACTTTCATTGGATTGTTGTTGACTTACTCATGTGATCATGAGTAAGTTTCCACCTGGATTATATCTGCATAGAATTTGGGTTGGAAATTATCATGAACATTGTATAGCAATATCCTCTTAAACTGGAAAAGATTCAAGAGAACAAACCGCTTTCATTCCCTATATAAAAATAACCGCACAGTCTTCTACCTTTTGATGTTCTACAGCATATCACAAAATATACTACTGCAAAACCATATACTGTCTTAATCCGACGACGAGGTATCCAATATCAACCTATCAGTCTTCCTCGATTTCCTTTTCAATTCATCACATTTCCATCTATATTTTCGTTTCGGTATGTTCTCTATGAGATATTCATTTGCGAGATGTATTCACAGGAACACTGAGAATGTAATGACTTGTCCAGGGCACGGTGAGTGAGCGTTATGATACGCTAGTTTATCGCCGACTAGAATGTTTTTTCGATCAAAGGAAAAATTCGCGGAATTGATCTACGGACTCAGGTGTTAAGTATGTGAATTGCAAAAGTGGAATCTGTACAACAAGGCAAAGAAGGAATTTATTGAAATTACAAAAATTTCTGCAATTCGGTATATATTTTTTACCATTTCAATTGGATGGAGATGGAGTGAAAACACCTTCCATGAACGATTTGGTTCATGTCAACAAGTCTGTACACCCAAGTCTTGAAAGACCCAAATAAGTAAGGCCAATTTTCAACGATCTGAGTTGGTTAGCAGAGAGCTGCTTTCCAGACCAAACTGATCGCATTTTGTGAAAGAGGTTGAATGCCTTGCAGCATGTTTTTGCTAGAACAGATTATTCTAGTAATTAAAATAATCAAAAAGTTCCAGAGGAATGTTCTCGGTTTAGCCATTTATTCTTTCTCCGATCAATATCCCTTGTAACATTTTTATGGCTGGTTCCAGTTTTAGTGCGCGGCTTATTTATGTGATATCGTACGTTCACCACGGATTGATGCCAACATAATATTTTATCTTAGATACAAGGTAATGCAGAGAAAAAAATCGCTTAAAATAACTGCTCACCTTGAATTGGTACAATAACGCGTGTAGAGAATCTACATTTAACATCTAAAAAAGTATTTTTCTGAAAAGTTCAAATCGCTAAACTCATTTTATCAGATCTTCCGAAATAGAATGTGAAAAATTTGGTTAAGTTCATATCTACTTCTCCTAAATATAATAGAGGTCACCAAATGTCTTGGTGTTTGTTTTTTTTTATTTTAATCCCAATGAATCCCAATTAATATATTCCATTTTTGAACAGGGTATCTGTTATATTCAGATTACTTCCACTTCTGTCATAATTATAAAGTACGTTCAATCTTCTGGGATAATTGATTTTCACTCATGACTAATAAATTGGTTGGTAAAATATAGCTTGATAAGTAATTCGGGCTGGAGTCGTTCTAAATATCCCTATCTAAATGTGTCATATGAACACGAAAATGGTACGGCTTGAAGATCGTCTCCTTTTCAATTTGAATGAACTCGAAACCAATAGATCTGCAGAACCATTTTTTTGTTTTTTCATCATCATGGAAGAATTTGAGATTTTCAAATGAATGATGTGAGCTTCACATGCATCAGAAAGAATTCAAAAAGTTGAGAGCGGAAAGTAATCATTCGAACGATTCGAAATAGTGAGCCGTCGTAGAAGGGTGAATTTTTTCGATTTTTGGAATAGCATTGATTTAATCGAAATGTCCTTGGGAGAAACGTTAGGAAGATAAAGAATTAAGAATGGTTCAAGACACTAAAAAATCAGAGTATCCTGACATAACTAAATATACTGTGACCAAAACTTCTAGAATGTGACTGCTCTGTCTGAAAACGATAATAGAACACTGTACCTATTTTGCTAAAGATATTTCAGCGAAGTAGGTCATTCACAATTCATCAATTGGAATTCATGGAAAATATATATAGTCAGTGAAACTGGATTCACTGTAAGAATGGGTTATAACAAAACAAAACAACAAAATAACATTGCCTTTCATCAAAGACGTATTTTTTGTATTAACCAAGGAATGAAAAGGAATAATTTTTCACAAGGAAATTATTATCACTGGTACTTGAAATTTGGTCCCAAATAGAAAAACTTTGTTTCATTAACAGAAGCGATTGATGATTCTCCTTCTGAATTTTGAACAATTCAATTGATATGAAAATCAACCAAAATTGAAATAATTGGAACGAAACTTGAAAAAAGATCATCTGAATTTCAATCGTCACTTCAACTAATATCAATGGTACGTACCTCCAAGGTTCAACCATTCCGGGTGAAAAATCAGTATATAAACTTTCCCGAAAACATTAACGAACACTGAACCTTATATCGTAAAAAACACTTGCGAGACTTGCGTGTACCAGATGGAAAACTAGAGTTCATGCGGACGTTGCCTCGCACAATCAGATCGCGACGGGCGTTTTGCCAGAAAAATCATATCCTAGATGCTAAACACCAATAACAGATCGTGCCAATTTTTCACGATTTTTTTATAAACAGAAACCTCGGTTCGTATCATTGAAATTATCATTCGGCAAATCGATTTCGAATATTGAGTCATAGCTGCGAATATATCTCAACATTGAGGAAAATTCTGTTGATCTTGGGAAAGAGACACCCAAAGTAGGAAATAGTTGCCCCTAAAAAAAGTGCGTCTGCTGGCATGACTTCACAACCTGAGTTAAATGACTCAATAACCACTGCCACTAGCAAAAGTGATAACGTGATTAAATAACACTTCATTGTGTGATTTCCATTTGATAGTTTATGAAACCGGTTTTTTAAACTGTCTATGGTCTATTTCAAGAATAACGTGAAGCACATGACTCATAATATAGTGAAAATAACACAATAAGGTATTATTTAATTACGTTATTAGGGATATTCATCAAGTATCGGCCGATTCCATCAGATACGTAAAGCATGATGGGATATTCTCAAAATTGATGCGAACGATGAAACTCTGACTCGGTAGTGTAGGTGGTCTCGGTAGTGTAGTGGTTAGCATATCTGCCTATCAAGCGGAAGGCCGGGGTTCGAATCCTCGCCGGGCCACCGTGCTGGGTAATCGCACGTTAAAAGGTAAGGCCTCGTTGATCCATTGCTCGCACAAGTTTCGACTTCTGAGGGTTGACCTTCGTCAGCTGGTTAACGGAACGAACAACTTTAGAACAAAGTAAACTGCAGAGGAGAAATTCAATGCCACTCATCTAGAAGTTCTAGAAGTATCGCTGAATATTCTGCAATTACATGTTTCTCTGAGGGAGAGAGCATCAGTTAAAGAGACAGACACCCAAAAATAAACTAGGTAGGAGAAAACAAAGATTCTGGATATTGTTCAGCTAGAACCTACATCGACACCTACAGATGTCACACCAGATTGGTAGGTAGAAGTATCCGATGTATATATGTATATATGTATATATGTATATATGTATATGTATATATATATATATATATATATATATATATATATATATATATATATATATATATATATACCTGCACGAGTTGTTTGTACTGTATTTACAGTTCACTGCATACAAAGTATACAGTGAACTGTCTCTACGCCTTTGTTTCCTATCAATTCACCCCCCATCCCTCATCAGTTCCAGGAAGATAGGGCTTTGCGAGACCAAGAGACTAGCCCTGGTCTTGTCTTGCATGACCGATACCAAGACTTGATGAATCTTCTCAAGGTCTCGAAATAAAAATAATGAACTTAAATTTACCTAATATTAGAAAAAATCTAATGGAAAATGTTTCAGCAATTTATCTCAACTACTTATTTTTCATATGGTAGGTTTTTGAATTACATTCACTCAAAATCGTAAATACATTTTTCAAATTCAATGTTGCAGTTTTACAATTCACAACAAATAGTTGTATGCTGTAAGGTCGCAGTGGTCCATACCTCCTAATGCGAAAGTTATTTGATTCGAATTTGGAATTTTTGGAAATATTTTTGATACTGCGTTGTTTTCACTTCTGGCAACGATTTTTGATTTCAAATAAATCATCCTGTGTGTTGATGCATACTCATTTGAATTCTTGATCAAATATTTTATCAATATTCTTCACCTATCTTCAACTGTTTTTGAATCAAAGAAGAGAGAACTGTGAGATTTTGCAATTTTCGACAGCCCATTACAGCCACATAGATATGATATGAGTATAAGTTGTACCGTTGCACGCACCAGAGTTCGATACTAATGCCCAAATAGCACAAGTACGTCCAGTGGACGTACTGCATATGTACGGTGAGGATGCATTGTACGTATTTAGGACGTACTTTTGTCTCCGACAGACGTACATAAGACCTCCCTGCGACTTACCGTTTCCGCATAGTCGGTAATCCCAGGTACGTACTTTTCTAGTCCACACAGGACCTGAAATGTACAGAAAGGGGAACTGTTTGGGACATTCCGAAAACGTACATTTTCCATTCTGTATGCGCTATCCCAAGTAGAACAAACATATTTGACCAATATTGGTTCAATATTACGGGAATATTAACCTTATATTGTAGATGATATCAATAGTGGCCACAAAAAAATGTGAACATTCGGCGATATTAGATCAATATTCGAAAACATCGTAATGATATATCATATGATATCACTTAATGAATCTAAGTTTTCATATTCGGGATTATTCATTTCTTTTTTACCAAATAGTCAAGTTGGAAATTTTACTCATTCACGTGTACTAACCATCTAATCGAATACTTACCTGGAAAAAGACCTGGCTGCTGCGGGGCTTGAACTCTCGACCTTTTCTATGGAGATATTATTGTCGACCACTGTTACGCTCTACGGCACGGAGAGACTTGATTTTAAGAAGGAGTTGGGTGCTATAGATGTGATGACTTCAAGTTAGTTTTGTTCGAGATGATATTATAATTTTAGAAAGTTCAGTAACAATGAAAATATATTCGAAAAAACACTAAAGGATCACTGTCTCATGTGATGGCGGTTTTGGAATATCAAACTTGCTGTGCAAAAATTCTGTATGTAATTTTCTGGTATTTAAATTCACCACATGTCGATGTTTAAATTTTTCCAAATTTTTTTAGGAATAATTCATTATGAATATTGCATTACCAATATTGATATATGTTTGAATACACTAAGTGATCACTCTCAAAATCCCAATACCCCTTGAACCGAAAGGGACCCAATACGTACGTACTTGGGAGGTCCAAACAGTATGTACATACTAACAGAAATGTAGAAAATGAAAGGAGCCCAATCCGTACGTACTTGGGAGGTCCAAACAGTATGTACAAAAAAGTACGTCAACGAGACGTCCAGATAGTATGTACATACGATTTCCAAAAATGTACGTCATTACTATTATGTCCCGCAAACGTTTCGAAATGTACGTATCTGAAAGGGACTCAATATGTACGCACCTGGAAGGTCCAAATAGTACGAACATAGTTCTTCCAAACATGTACGTGAATGATACGTCTGAGCAGTACGTACATGGGATTCACAAAAAAACACGTCATTGGTATGTCCCTAATTCATTCCGAAAAGTACGTACCTGAAGAGGAGTTAATGTAAACGTATCAGGGACACTTAATAAAGTACGTACATAGTACTCTCAAGCATGTACGTTTTTATTACATTCCGATTGGAACGGGACCAAGTATGTACCTACATGGGACGTCTAACCAGTACATACATGGTACATCCGGTAATGTACGTTCTTCGAATGTCTCCTATCCGTCCCGGGACGTATCGACGTAACTGGGACATAAATGGTTCGTCTTCAGGACGTCGTGTGCTATTTGGGTGGTCGGTTCATACACCACACTTTTACTTTTACTTTATCTTTTACTTTTTCTTTAACTTTAAGAATGGAATTGGACCGTTCATACACCAGTGTTAAAGTAAACAGGACGCATGCGCAGTGATCAAAAACAAACGAAGAAGAAGAAGTAATCGTGGGTTACGTCATTGTTTTGATTTGCAATTTGCTATTTTGTATCGGATGATCACAGATATTTCACAGAACACCCATTTTATATCATTTCTGTAAAATATTCAGAAGAATACGTTTCCTTATGATGTTGGTGGCACTGCTTGCTGTGATGACTTCACATGCACGCATGCGCAGTCCCTAAAATTATTTAATTATCTCATTCTTAAAGTAAAAGTTCTCATCCTTAAACTAAAAGTAAAAGTAGAAGTGCCGTGTATGAACGCCTCGATTGATTTACATTGTCACAACTTTCTTAAAGTAAAAGTAAAAGATAAATTAAAAGTAAAAGTGTGGTGTATGAACCGACCATAAATGAAAATAATAAAGTATGACAAATAGATTTGCTCAGCTATATGATATTTTCCCACTACTACATAATATAATAAGTATTACAATTTCCTCGGGATTCCGATTCCACCCCTCTGCCGCATCTGCATCTTACTGTCCATCTCACAATAATCCATGGTAAAATATTTAATAAAAACCACCCTTCAGAAACTTTTTTATGGCCTGTCGGCCTGTGCGCTGTGTGGGTCTAATGAAATATTTATCTAATAGTTCTTGAAAATTATATTTCTTTGGTGAAATGAGAAATTTATTCCAGTTACTTTTCAGTTACCGTTCAAATTGACATTTGTTGAAGACTGAGAAATATTAAATACCTATTATATGCAAATAAACTCTTGGACAATCGAATTGAATAAATCAAATATCTAGACGCATTTTGATCCATGACTGAGACTATCAAGACTGAGTCAGTCTCATCTTGGTCTTGAAACATCAAGACCATTACCAAGACCAAGACTACATTTATCTTCAGGGACCAAGACCAAGATTGATCAGTTTTGGTTTTGGTCTCGCGAATCCTCACAGGCAGTGTCACAAATTGGTGCAGAAGCGCCGAGCATCTTGTGTACTAACGTAAATTACTAGTGATTTTGGCAAGAATGAAAATCAGAAACTTCGAAAATAAGTTGAACATCTGTTCGTGAATCAATTGTGAACAGCTATTGATGTTCAAAAGGAGCCGACCCGGAACACAAGTGGGAAACCAAGGGCTAGAACAGAGAAAAGTAGTAGCAGTAGAACTTGAAGGACATGAAGAAGCAGAAATTGCAGCTATGGAAGTCAAACGAGCACCGATATAAATCTGCCCTTCGGTAAGTACAAAAACATTTTCGGGAGCAACCGATGAAACATGAAGCTCTAGACGAGGAAGCAAGAGAGCGAAGGAGATCACGAAGTCAATCAGACATTAGCAAACTACCCTACGTCCGTCGGAAGTAAGAGGTTTCTCGTATGCTTGAATGTGGTTGACAATGTTCCTTGCTGAGTGGTATTGGTTCGGACTTCTATTGTCGATATTACTACTCTATTGAAACCTGTTGCTGAGAAAAAATCAAAGGAGGGAGAGAATCTTATGGAATCACAAATCTAATTATAAGGCAATTGAATCTAAACAGAAAAGGTTAAAATGAATTTTTAGTCTAACAATAAAATTGAAGATATGATTGATAAAAAAAAATTGTGACGAGAAAACTGAGATATCGAATATGATATAGCGGAGTCAAAATACAACATATCGTTGTATGGTCGGTTATAAAAACCAGAACCCCCTATGGTGAAGAAAAGGGGCGGTGCTGACAATGAGGCACACGGGTGCGACTAAAAGGGCGTTCTGATCGGTTTTTCAGAGGGTAATGGATTTATTGGCGCGAGTTTCTGGTTCACTGAGCCAAAGTTGGTCTATCCTTTCTACATCGAAGCTAACTAGCTGATCTCCTTTTCTGGCCTCGACTCTTTTCAAGATTTCAACGAAATGTCTGGAGTTCTTCACAAAGGACAAGCAGTTTCCTTGTTTCCTGGAGCTGATGATCGGCGTCTTGTGGATTTCCGGAAGCCCTTAGGAGTGAGATAGAGAAGATAAACTTGGTACTTCTTCAAGGTCATGTACACCTTTCTTTCTATCGATGAAGTGGGGTCTCTGGAAACCGTACTGTGGTTTCCTTTCTGCAGCACTTTATTGATTTCCGTCTCTTACTGGTCGGTGCCCATCACTACTGTGGCATTTCCTTTATCTGCGGGTAGAATTCTGATGCTACCATCTCTTCGTGAATTAATGAATGCTTGATGCTCTGCTCTGCTGATATTGGATGTCGGATGTTCTCTTTTCTCTTTCATCTGAGCTCCTCCGCCTGAACCTGGTCGATGAGACAATTTTTTGATTCCACGGCGCTGATTATCTCTAATGCGGGTATTGCTGTTGGTGAAATTTCAGGGTTCAGACCTTTCCCCAGTAGTGACACCTCTGTCGTTGTGAATGGAAGAGATCTCATATTCACGACGTTGAAAAAACCTTGTTGCTGTTTGGCTTCTCTAGGTTACCTAAACAACGTGAGGTCCTCATGAAATTCACAATGGAAAAAGAATCTCCAAGCAAACTGCCATTTCTTGACGTGGGGTTGAAGAGGACCAGAAATGAATTGGAAACATCGGTCTACGGGAAACTAACCCATACTGGAAAATAACTGAATAATCAATCCATCCATCGTCAATATACGAAGCGGGAAAACGCCAAGTCGGGCAGTCAATCTCTGCAATAACAAAGAAAGTCTCGACGAGGAACTACATAAGGTAGGATCTTCAGAAGAACGCCTACTCGAAGAAGTTATATAGTGAATCAGTCATTGGCCCGAACGAACTGATAGAATGCCAAGGAGACATTGGAACAACATAATCTTTCCATGCCCTACGTGAAAGGACTTTCTGGAATGATCAAGAGGATAGGAGGGAAGTACAATGTCAGAGTCTGTTTTCGATCAGGTAACACGATACTCACAGCTCACCAGCTCACGCAAACTCGACCACCGAATGAAAACAGCGACACCAACTACTGCGTTTATCGGATACCATGCGAGTCCGGCAAATCCAACATAGAAGAAACTTGAAGACCATTTGAAGTAAAAATGGGCGAACACAAGAAATACACACAACTAAGAAGAAATCACAGAATCGGGAATAGCGAGCATGTTTGGAGAAAAATTTCTTTGTTATATGATCGAGCTTTCGAGAATGCTTATGTTTATTCTCTTCATAAAAAATGAGGCACAATGGAAAATCGTCATTTCTTCATTGTTATATGTCACAAATTGGGAAAATACATAGAAATAAATTGAAATATTTGTCTTTAGTTAACATTAGGAGCACGTGTTCTACTCTGAGGTTGTCGATAATTTCGAAGAAGAGCATTATATATATATAAATATATATATATATATATATATATATATATATATATATATATATATATATATAGTGTATTGGGAGTATTGGGGATGCAGTCAGTAGATTGTTTTTCAAAGAAAACTCTTTGTTACTTTGTCAAGCTTTCGAAAATTGTTATTTTCTTCTTCAGGACAACTACAATATGATATACTATAATTACAAACTAACAAATACGGATGTACAAGTACTTACTCAACGTGAGAAATGCAAATTTTATGAGTGAATCATAAAAAGTCACTTTGATTTACTGGTATGTTACAATTTGAAATTTTTCACAACGGAAACGATATTCTTCTTTTTTTGATGAAATTGTCATGTTATCATACCGGGTGAATCAGTACCACTATACGATTGATCTCTAGATTTGTTTTGATCAAAAGTGAGAATATAACTGTAAATCACACTAAGGTTATCAAGGTCTGTTCTTTTGTTCATACTATTGATCTTTTCGTTGATATGAATCATTTCCAAGAATTGGAAATGCATATCAACAAGCTAGTCGTTGTAATTCTTCCAACTCATTGGTTGTGGTTATCTGGTTTAACCTTGGTCACCAGACCACAGCTCCGAATGCGATTCTGGGTCTGATTATCGAATTGTAGATCCAGTGGTGGATGTGAGGTTTCAGGACCCACATCCCTCTCACGGCCCTGCACAGAGTCCATATAGCCATCATCGCCTTCTCGACTACTTGATTGACGTGGCCCCAGACTTAGCTTAAAGTTCAGTATCTCTCCTAGGTATTTCACCTCCATAGCCAGCTCTAGGATTTTTCCACCTATTACTGAAGATCTGAACCGGTCTACCTTTCTTTTCTTGGTGAAGAGAACTCCCTCTGTTTCAGTCGGATTGATTGCGAGACCGACGCCTAGGAAAGGGCCCGTCACTAGGACTAGCCCGTCGCTGGCGTATGCCTGTATGTAGAAACAGTTGGCAGCTTTTTCTAGATTTTGGAATAAAGACTACTTTGGCTGTTATCCCAGTGCCAAGATGATGTCCCTGAGCCTTCTGTAGCATTGCTGGGAATACGCCATTCAAACCTGCTGCCTTGTATGGTTGAAACTCATTTACTGCTCACCGAATCGCCTTCTCCGTCACTATCTCTTCGGAGAAGATCCCGTCCATCCTTTGAATGGGCGCTCCTCCTCGTTCCTGGTTATCACCTGCCTGTCCGGGAAGATGAACAGGTGCTCGAGGGCTTCCTGTCTGGATACCGTCCAAATTCCATCCTGTCTTTTGAGCGATCCAATTGTGCCCTTCGTCTCACTACTCAGTATTTTGGTCAATAAGGCAGACTCTGGGAGGAAGTCAATTTCCTGATAGCTCCTTTTTTTACTTCGCCGTACATCTCGTCTGGAGTTCCTTCTCGTTTCTCGAAAGCCATTACAATCGTGATTCCGCTCCGATCCGACCGCCTTGCGGCGTTGTCGCTTGGCAGCCATTTTCGGTGGTGAAGCTTCACGATTTTACTTTCCGTGGCGGTTGCGCTTCCAAGGCGCACGCTTTCTCGTAAGCTTCTTTGTTCCTCTTGAAACTTCCTCATACAAAGTTTGGGGGAAGTTAGGGCCTGTGAGACACCTGTGAAGTCTGAAAGACCTTCAGTAAAGGTATTCCAATTTGTAGTCTTTGGGTTCAACCTGAGTGTAACTTCTTCCCGATTGATCTCAAAACGTATCATGCGATGGTCGGAAATTGCTACCTAAGTCACTCTCCAGTTCCTTATTTTATCCTCTTTTTCCCTCGAGACCACCATTATATCAATGACCTCCTCTCGGATTCTATTGATAAAAGCACGCTCTGTTCCTCTGTTTAATATATCTAGGTCTGTCGTTGCCAGGTACTCCAGAAGGGCTTCACCTTGAGTTTTGATTCCGGTGCTTCCCTACATTGTATGGTGGGCATTGAAATCGCAGCCTATTACTAGCGGTATCCTACTTTCCTCCGCATATAAGACCAGGCGCTCAAACCCTTGGGCTGGGACCTCTGCATCGTATGGAAGGTACACACTACCTTCAATAAACTCAATTTCACCTACACCTTCCTTCAACTCAAGGTGAATCACGGTGATATCTCTGGTCCCCAGGTATGGCATTGCCGACGTACTGAGGTCCTTCGATACCACGACGCAGCTTCTCGGGTATCCTTCCTCTTCAGCTTCGTGCAGTATCTCGAAGCTGGCCTCCTCCAGCCCTATTATTTATGACCTGTGAAAATATAGTTCGTGTATTAGTATCAAATCTGCGAGGCATTTCGGCATGATTTGCAACAGTTCAGCTGATGCATCTCGACTTGACACATCCTCATTTAGGCCATGAAAACTTTATAAATCAGAGGAAAGGCCTCATTCGCCCCGGTTCGCTCGGAAGTGTCCTGCTCAGAAGGAGCAGCAGCTTCCCCCCAAACCGTCAGCTGACTCATTGTCAAGGTGATCAGCTCCCAGCCTGATTCCTCCAACAGCCTGACCCTGACGATCAGATGCCAGCCCTCTGATCCGCCTCTCGTCTCCAGGTGGGCGGATTCTGGAGAGACACCATGCGATGCACCGCTTTAATTTCAGCTCCTGGCTCCTTGTCCAGAAGCCTATCACCTCTGGCCATGAGGCCTCGGTCCCCCTCATCATTGTGAAGGAGACCTCCTCCCGCGCCGGTGGTGACCAGCTTCTAAGCAGCCACTCCGCCGATTCATCGTCTTGGGCAGAGATCAGGAACCATTCTGGTTCAACCAATCCTCAGTTCCGGTACCGGAGCTGCAGTGCTTGGTCAGTTCCTTCGGATCTTCTGCCTGCGTCACCTTCGTGTTGGACCTGTTTTTTGGACGACCCCCTGATTTTTTCCCTTTGAGGCTTCAAAGCTTCGATATATGAGGTCGAAGCCTGCAGATGCTTGGGATCCCCACCCTGAAGCCTCTATCCCCGGCACCCGTCTCCTTCAGAAGGGGTGAAACATGTGGCCTACTCACTCCGGTTCTCACAGGTGGTTCTTCTTTGCTCCCTTTAGCCCTTCTCGCCGTCCATGGTTATTTTGTTGTGAAGATTGGTGTGCGCTCATTGTACGGGGTCAAGGTGTCCATCCCCTTACGAAATAAGTAAGCAAGACAAAGCAAAGACTTCAATTGCCTGTTCGCCAAAGATACTGATATTTATAATAATGCTTCTCAAATTTTATCCGACTCAATAATCAATTACGAGAAAACTAGTCCGTAGTACTAGTATCTTTTGGTGAACAAGCAATTGAAGTATTTGCTTTGTCTTGCTTTGTTCTTTCGTAAGGGGAGTAGGGGGCGGACCGTATGGACAGATATTCGTCTGACAGCTCTTGAAAAAAACTCCGGAAAGACCATGTTGTATAAACAAAGATTCGTGAAATCATCTATTTCTACATAACACCTGGTCGAACGGGACACATAAATGAAGAACTTATAGATATATCTTTATCAATACCACGATCTAACCAATCAACCCTCTTACCATTCGACCAGCCAAACCACAGTACTAACACCCACAACCTGAATTTCCTTCAAGTCAGTGAGACCAAAATGTGAGAGGACTATTTTATATACCAGTGACAAGTTGAATTCTCTAGTTGAATGTGAAAAAAATGATAATATGGCCGCCAACAAAATAGCAGCTTGCATAGGTTTTCAAATGAAAGGGCTTGACTGGTAGAGTAGTAGTTCACTCTGGAAAAAATCAAATCCAATGTGGCCGCCAACAAAATGAAAAATGAATCACATATTTTTTCAAAACGACTTATTGGGGGCAAATGAAAGGGCTTGACTAGTAGAATATTTTACGCTGTGACAAATTTCAAATCTGACATGGCCGCCGTCACGAAATGATATATTTTATATTCGTTTCAATATTTCTAATTCCATATTTAATTCGATACGGGTGATGGAAATGAAATGAAAGGGCAAGTCGAAAACTACATGGTCGATCGTAGAGTTGAGATAGTCTACTCTTACATTTCATATGAAATCTAGGCTTCGAAACAAAAAACTTCGTGAACTCAAAATCGGGATTCAAGCATGGATCTCCTAGTCAAGATTCCGTAACAAGTCGAGGACTGTGTGGCGTTAGGGTGGTTGAAAATGATACATCCTTAGCGTATATCACCCTTGTTAGGCTGAAAAGTTGAAACGTGCCGACTATTGGGTGGTATTAGGGTGTTGTATCCTTGCCTCTCTATTGAAACTCTAGAACCGTTATAATGTTGAAAACTCGTGGGAACAATATGGTAAATAATTATTATGTTAAAAAAAACAAAAAAAAACAAAAAAAAAGAAAGGAAAAAATTTCAAGTTGAACGGTTTTATGTTGAAAATAAATATAACAATGGTGTTGACTATGTAGTGGAAGTCAACAAATAAGTTAATTGAAGAGAAATCAAGTCAAACGGTTTTGGAAATGAAGATAGTAATGATGAAGATAATGTACTCAAAGTTGAGAAAGAATACGGTGTGTCTTAGGTACCAGTCATAACAAAAATCTTCTCATCGATCTAGAGCACATTGATCAGACAAAAAAAACAAACCATTTGGCGTAGCGTAACCTCAGTAAATATGAAAATAGCGTTCAAAATGATATAGTATATAGTAGAGGTGACTTGGAAGTTCACGCGCCCAACGATCATATTTGTTTGTGCGATCAATGCCCTAGATTGAGGAGAGTGGTGTGATGACTAGTACATTGGATTATTCTGAATAATTTTTCAGCTTCCAGTACATTATTATTATATATTATTATATTCATTTTCAACTGAACGGTTCAACTGAACGTAATTTTACCCAATTTATTTAAAAAATTAATGAATCTATCAGGATTACTTCCTCTTTTAATGCCCTATAGATTTCAGAAATTATTGTCGATATGGCATCTTCTGTATTTCAACGTTCTCTAAACCTAAATTGGTTATCAGAAAAGTATTTTGAACCTACCCTGAATGTATACAATTATTCTTCCACAGGCTTCTCAAATGTTTTTGGAACAATCTAAAATAGTGTACTGGGTGATAGTTACTACTTTGTATCTTCTTCCAGTTTTATATAGTATCTGGTCGTTATCCAGCAGATGGCGATCTGCCTTTGAGCTCCAGATTCAGACATTTGTTGTGTGGGGAACAGAGCGTTCGAAATGTTGTGTCCAGCCGAGTGGCACCAAGGAGATCTAATATACTCCAGGCTATGACGGTGAAAAAAGTGTAAACTTTGTATTTATCCCATACAGCACCGATTCGTATGAAAATTTGGATATAGGTTCTACTTACCCTCTATTTCGGAATCTACCCCATGCCGAGGGTTGCTTTCTCCCTGGGGGTGGATGCCACCCTTTCTTGGGGGTGAAATTTTTTTTATTAGAAATAAGTGCGGAACTCAATAGATTGGCTAATTCTAAGCACTTTTTGTTCAATGAAGTTTTTTCTGAAAAGCAATACTTTTGACTTATTCGCGAGTGAAATTGTCGGTTTTCAGACAAAAAAAACACGTTTTCGCGAATAACTGGAAAATAATGCATCTGATCGAAAAACCTGTAGAGAGCAAAATTATAGCTTTCGAAAAAACAAAGGCGATTATTCATTTGTGATGTATGCAAGCCCACTACAAACTGAATAATTGCTTGTTGAAAGTTGATTAGTATTTTCAAACGCCAAAATGGAAAGTTTCTACGTACAATAACCAAAAACCAATGCAGTTTTCGGGAAAAACTCATTCGACATTTTTTGAAGTCCTTGAAAATCCTTCATTTTTGTTATTCATAAAAGTTTCTAGCATCAAAACTGACAGAGGTATGAAGGAAATAATGTAGAATCCTATTTTTTCGTTAAAAAAAATTGTGAATAACTAATCCTCTATTCTCTCCCCTTAGAAAAAAATCGTTGTTACTCCATAATTCACGTGATTCATGTTCTTTCAATGAGTTCTGAGTTTTTCATTAATTGAAAGTACGTAATTTTGAAAAAATTTGAGATTGAAGAGAAAAAATCATATACGTAATTCAGCGAAAAATCACCATTTCTTCGAAATAACTCGAAAAGTATTGATCACATTCAAAATTTTCTGGAGTACAGAATTGACGGTTATTCTTCTCTGAAAATTTCGGTGTTTCATCTTTTCTGCAGGATGAAAATAGAGTAAGATATGGCCAGTTAAATATTGAGGGTTCGCGCAAAGTCCCTTTTTTGAGCCCTTTCAGCATGAACCTTTTCAAAAATATAATCTGAAACAAAATATCATGTGAATGAGATCATAGCTCTTGAAAAAAGCTACGGAATAATCTTTTGGTGGATTCAATTGCTTGAAGACTAAGCGAGTTATGGGAGAAAGACCAAAAACAATTTTTGTGTGTACATTAGGCCTAGTGGCTAGTACTATATGTATAATTATTTGTTTTTTTTCTCGTTTAGTCTTCAAGCAATCGAATCCACCAGAAGAGTATTCCGTAGCTTTTTCAAGAGCTATAAGCTCATTCACATTATATTTTGTTTCAGATTATATTTTTGAAAAGGTTCATGCTGGAAGGGCTCAAAAAAGGGACTTTGCGCGAACCCTCACAATATTTAACTGGCCATATCTTACTCTATTTTCATCCTGCAGAAAAAAATGAAACACCGCAATTTTCAGAGGAGGATAACCGTCAATTTTATACTTCAGAAAATTTTGAATGTGATCAATACTCTTCGAGTTATTTCGAAGAAATGATGATTTTTCGCTGAATTACGTATATGATTGTTTCTCTTCAATCTCAAGTTTTTTCAAAACTACGTACTTTCAATTGATGAAAAACTCAGAACTCATCGAAAGAACACGAATGAAGTGAATTATGGAGTAACAACGATTTTTTTCAAAAGGGAGAGAAGAGAGGATGAGTTATTCACAATCTTTTTTAACGAAAAAATAGGATTCTACATTATTTCCTTCATACCTCTGTCAGTTTTGATGCTAGAAACTTTTATGGATAACAGAAATGAAGGATTTTTCAAGGACTTCAAAAAATGTCGAATGAGTTTTTCCCGAAAAATGCATTGGTTTTTGGTTATTGTATGTAGAAACTTTCCATTTTGGCGTTTGAAAATACCAATCAACTTTCAACAAGCAATTATTCAGTTTGTAGTGGGTGTGCATACATCAGAAATAAACGATCGCCTTCGTTTTTTCAAAAGCTGTAATTTTGCTTTCCGCAGGATTTTGGTTAGATGCATTATTTTCCAGTTATTCGCGAAAAAGTATCTGAAAACGTGTTTTATTGCCTGAAAACCGACAATTTCACTCGCTAATAAGTCGAGAAGTATTGCTTTTCAGAAAAAACTTCATTGAACAAAAAGTGCTTAGAATTAGTCAATCTATTGATTTCCGCACTTATTTCCAATACAAATTTTTTCACCTCCAAGAAGGGGTGGCATCCACCCCCCAGGAAGAAAGCAACCCTCGGCACAGGGTAGATTTTGAAAAAAAGGGTATGTAGATCCTGAATCCAAATTTTCATGCAAATCGGTGCTGTATGGGATAAATACACGGGAAAATGGTCATAGACTGGACTAATAGCGGGTCGAAACAGATGTCAGGCATTAGATTTGGTAAGGCAATCGTTTCGAACATCGAAATACTGATTTCTGTGGACGGTTGCAGCTTTCTCTGTCCCTTGATTCACGCGGTGTTCTTCGAACATTACAGGGCTTCCTTCTGGTGTGAATCTGCACATAGAGAAAAAAAAATCAATTATATATATCGTTTGAAAAAAATCGTTATCCGTTAACCAGCCGACGAAAGCCAACCCTCAAAAGTAGAAACTCGTGCGAGCAATTGATTAACGTGTGAATCCCAGCACGGTGGTTCCGAAGCGGGGAATAGAGCCCTAGTCTTCCGCTAGACAGGCATTATCGAGCAAATAGGCAGTATTGGGACACACTGTGCAAATGTGCCAGTGAACATCTGCTAGTGATTCAATACAACTAAGACCATATTTGATGTTTCTTCTTCACTGATATTGAGGAGTTTGAACCCAACAATTGACTTGTAACGCGCTCGCATTGTTCTTTGATTCTTTATCGAGTTTTTTTGTTTCCTTCAGGAAAATAAATCAAAATCATCTTTTACGTGATGGATATCTCCAACATTGAATACAATAATTCATCTTTATCTTTGAGCTAGCTGAAATATAAGGTCTTAACACTGAACACTTTCAACACTAAATAAAAACAGCCCATTTTTTGAAGTTTGGTCATGGTCATTATTGCCATTATTCATTATAAGCTTGACTTGATCTGTTATTTTCAAAAATTCTGCAAATTCCACCGGGATTCATTGTCCATAAGAATGGTGCGCAGTTCTTTCAATCTATGGTTGAGTGGAGAATGAAATTTCCTTTCAAATGGCTTAAAACCCATGCTTTTGAATTTTTGCGAAGGAATGCTGGTAAGAACCTGCATCACACTCTTCCCACCAAAATGTACTTGGTTGCAATCGAAAATCGACCTGTCTCTGAAAATAATCCAGTAGCGAGTTAGATGGATCAGGAAGTACCTTAATGGTCGACACTATATTATTTCCGAACAATACATTTTTTATCAACGAAGGATTGTTCCAGCAACAGGACAACGTACATCTAATATCTAATTCAATATATGTATGCTTCCAGAACTTTGATGTGGGTGCAAATTAACATTTTGTGAAGTTCATCGTTCGGTAGACTGTCCAAATGATGGCATCGACCGGAGAAGTAACCGCATGGCCACTCTGTTCTAAATATAGCACAAGATTATTTTAAATCATTGTACGCAATCACGGACAGGATTTTTATCCTTGAATACCAGATATACATTCGATTTTCTTCAGTTACAGGGTGGCTGAAAATGAATCTACAGTCAGCTTGTATTGGAGACCTGGGTGGCACTGGATTTTCTATATGTAAACGAAACACGGTGGAATTGGTGTAGTTTAGTAATTGATACCTCATTTCTCCCTTTTTTCAAAACGGTATATTCCTCACTGTCATATCGGGTAATTAATATAATATGTGGAGTGGTCATTTTTATGACTATTGACTTATCTTCTTGTGAAATTCCCCTTTCTTTGGAACTTATTTACTTCATCACGTGCCTTTTTTTACGTTTGTTCATAAGATCTTAATCCCGAGACGCCTCACCAGATTCGAGAAAGATGGGATTTTGTCAGGAATATTTGTCTTGATGAGTATTGATTGAGAGAGAAGCTTTTATCTAGTACAAAATTATTTGTGAATTTTCATCTGGAAACTAGTCTATTTTCCCTGCATGTGTGGTCCATATGAGATAGGAACCATTGAACAATCTCTAAACTACTTGGACTTGGATAATGTTTCTATCGGCTTGTCCATCGATGCTGTGATAGCTAAGGAATAATGAATCGGGTGCCTCGAAGTAAAAGGGGATTCATAGTTATGGCTTGTCTTAGAGAACAATTCAAACATTCGAATTCAATAATCTCAGTTTGTTGTTTAAGTAATTGATCTCTAGGAGTCTTAACATTTATTATAAAGGTCCCTCCTTTTGTATTCCTGGAGTTTCTGAAAACTTCATCGGTGGCGAGTGGACAATTCAATTCCCATTATTTCATTTGTGAATTGTCGCAGGGGGTTTATTTTCAGTGTCCAGGTCTGGTACTAACTTTCACAGGTACTTTACCAATTCTAATAAGTCATCCGAATATGGAAAGCAATATATCTTGTTTTATTGAAAAATGTATGGTTTTGTTAGGCTATGCTTCGAATCAATACCTTGTATATAGTGTATCATCCAAATAAGCTGAATTCGTTGATGTCTGAAACTTTTATTGGAAACACTTCGACAATTTTAACCACCACTTCATTCACAACAAATAAATTGTTGTCGCCATAATGAAGCAAAAATTCATCGATATTCATTTTCAAAAACAGAAAATACTGGAATACAATATTGCTACTAATTATTATTTTGTCGAGAACGAGTCCAGAGTGATTGTGATAATAAGAGAGATAAACCTGTTTCGTTATCAGCTGTTTACGTGAGCACTAGATAAGATTTAAAAGGTACCGAATCGGTTTTATTGACTTAGCAGTTGCCTTTTTACACCATTCCCATCCGTACCTTAGGGTCCTGTTGGTGTAGCTTTACTGCTACGAAAATACTCTTCAGGGGCCTGATTTTTGAATCAGGTGAACTCTCACACCCAGAGAAAGTTGAATGATTTTTTCTATTTCAAATGGCCTTCGCTCATTAGATGGAAAGAGATATCCGAAATTTCTCTCGATGGGAGAGTTCACCCGATTTGAGAAGCAGGTCCCAGGCTGAATTTTTCCAATTTCTTCTGGTTTTATCTTCCATTTATGATTTCTAAAGGTGGCAATCTGTGCCGGGGCTCCTCCCAGGGTCCTTTCAGTCGAACAAAGAGCAGTTCCTGCTTTTTGCTATCCGTTCTCCAAGTTATGACGCAGCTACTACTACTTCCTTCAACAATCACGTTTCATCTCCTTCAAATCTCTTCCGTGTTTTTCATTCTTGCTGTCAAAGATCTTTTCCGTTTCCTTAGGTCTCGCTCTAACTCATTGTTCCACACGAGCTTCCCGAGTCCTGTAGTTCTATGTGTTAAGGCCCGTCCAGACCGAAATTGACGTTCTGGAACTGTTCACGAACTGTTTGAGAGCTGCACGCAAGCTACGCGTCCACACCAAAAATTAAACAGAGGTCGCGAACAATTATCGAAATTTCAAGTATGCAGTTCCTCGAGGTTCGCCTCTTGAACGAACTTTGTGAAGTTTGCGTACTGCTCTAGAACTGTTCGCTAACTCCCATCCACACCAAATTCACGCACTGTTTTCGATCTGTTCGCTAACTGTT